>CAJRST010011112.1:18925333-18982644 GCA_907169785.1 Menidia menidia | reverse complement strand
CACACACACACACACACACACACACACACACACACACACACACACACACACACACACACACACACACACGCATGCATGCAAGTAAAAAAAATTACATATTCTTGCCAGTCAGTCATTATATATATATGTACAAAAGATGTGAATACAGTAAAAAATTTAATCTGCTTTTTTTCAATGAAAATTTACCAAGTGTCCACATTCAGGTGTTTTTTCTCCTCATGTGTGTTTTTATTTTTTACCCCTGTTGAATTTGTGTGGGGTTTCTCCAGCAGGTGCTAATTTCAACTGTTCACCATCAAGCTCATCGGCCTTACAACATCTATCCTGGTCTCACCTCCGCTCAAAAACAACATTGTAATTGTCCCTCAGTGGTGCAATTTCCATCCAACCCTTTGTAACAATCTTAACATATCTTATATCCTGGTTTAATCAAGTATATCTTTCCTGAAAAAAAAAAAAATAAACCTCCGTGGAGGTGAAACTTTGATATGTGCTTTGGCAAAATCCAGAGACCTGACAAGAGTAACGACAGAAAGCAAGTTCTCTGTCATGAAACTGACAAATGCACAAGAACATGTGGGCTACGTGCAGCAGGCAGGCTACATGGACTCACAAACATGTGTTTCTCTCCGTCTCTTCCTGTCTCCCACAAACACACATCGTGTCAGAGAGGACAGTCTGACCTGTGCGAGCTAAGCACTACACACCACTTTCCTGTAATAACTAGTGCGACATCTAATCCTATTTCAATTAGGTGTGTGCGCCAGAAGGGCGCAAATGTGTGTGTGTGTGAGTGAGAGAGAGTGTGTATTTGTACTCTCTGCATGCTCAAGAGCATTACATGGATGTGTACAGGTCCTGTCATCTCGTGTGCCAAAGTGTGTGCAAGGACTGAGATAGTGTCCATGTAAACGTTCCTGCTTTAGGGTAAACTGCCAGTTGAAAATGTACGAGTGTGTATATGTGTGTGTGTGTGTGGGAGAGAGAGAGAGTGTCCACACGTGGATGTGTCAAGTCTCTAATTCTCTCTCTGTGTCGTAGGTTGCTGAATCAGCTCGGCCCTGATAGACCTGCTGAGCCCTGGTTGTTACTTCGAATGGTCAATGGCAGCTCAAACACAGACCTGCTGGCATGCTGAGTCATTCTTAACCACACACAGCAACAAAGTTTGAGATAATCACAGACAAAATGCCGCCCGCTTCTAAAAACAAAGCAAAAAAAAACAACACAAATATTGTATCAAAACATTTTTAGCAAATGCTGTACCTGGCTAATCTACACACACACATAGAAACAGAACACTTTATTAATGCTGTTTCCTGGATGCTTTAGTTCTTAAGTTCAGTATTATGTCCTGTTCCTTTTGCCTGCTAATGGGAGGAGATATTTCAATTTTGCATGATAACTTTGTGACTTGAGTTCCTCATAACACTTTTGAGGTGACTTTTATTTGTTTGGCTGAAATTAGGACAGATCTAAGGTCCTCACACAGAAAGCAGCCTCACTCTTTGAGCTGACTGCAGGCTTTTAAAGTGGGAGCCTGCTTTTAATGAACTGATTGTATTGAAAAGGCATTTGGGTTCCACATCACTAATGGTGCCCTCATTTCATTTATTCATTTTAAGATCACCTTTTTGGGATTTAGTATTGAATTAATTTTCAGCTTTTTGGAAATAATCAGACAATCAGCCGTATCTGCATGTAAATATATTCATGTCTCCATTTATTTCTTCTAATTTCTTTTTGCCTTCAAAACTAGATGGAAAACAACCCTTTTTTCTCCTTTAAACTTGCAGGGAGGCAACCCAAGTAAGAGCTGTTGGCGAGCTACAAAAAAATAACACTTCAAGAACAGAATAAGAGCACACAGGTTGGAGGGATCCCGTTCCAGAATGGACAGAAATGCAGCATCTCCTCATGAATTCAGATTTAAAAAATATTTTGTGGGCTGAAATCTCATGCTATTTGTCTGACGTCACAGGGTGTTTTCCCCTTACAGCCAGCCCTCAATTTCCTTTTTCTTTCTCATGCCGTGGGAGCAAAGCTGTTGAGGTCCGGTCTTCCAATTATCCAATCAGCACACTCTCTGTTGGCTATATCACCCACTATGCGACTCTTCACCCCACTCAATCACCTTCACAGTCAATTTACCGCACACGTCTTTCATATCCCTTTGCCTTCTCAGATTTATCCCCAGTCTCATCCAGTGCAACCTCTTTATTCCCCTCTGTAGTATCGTGAACAGTGTTTGGCCCGCGGTGCTCCACACTACTCAGATTGATTTCACTTCTCCCATCCTACCAGATTCTCTTCCTCCTTAGCCGAACACAAATTAGATCATATTGTTATACTGTTTATTTTAAGACAGCCCCTCTGTGTTGCAAACTTTGCCTTTAAAAAAAAAAAAATCTTCAGACTTTCGAACTCAGTGCAATAAGTAAACAATGAGAGGAAGTTCACTTGTAGTTAAATTTCAGCATTTGTGTGTATTTTGAATAAAGCTGTAGTACTGAACTCAATCTAATCTCACTTCTGGGAGAACAACCACTGAGAAATAATCATGCCAAACCAATGAATATAATCAAATAGAGCAAAACAAAACAGGATAAAAATCAGAGCAGACTAACTAAAATAAAAAATCAATCCCAGAATATGACAATGTTGTCACGCAAATCTCTTCTTTTGAGTCTTATTTCCTTTTTGATTTGAAAAACAGCTTCCTCTGATGGTCTTTTAGCCCTGATTTAAAGCTCATCTCTCTGCACTACAGAATTGTACTTAGAGTCATTAAGTCACATGATGATGAAAATGACCCACTGTGGACTTGACAGAAGCAATATTTTTAAATGAGTTCAGATGTCCGAAATGTCCAGATTCAGTTCTCATTATAGCCTCGTGGCTGTCATCCACCAGGCTAAAATTAATTTTACAATGAATCCAACCATATTTTTTTCATACTACCAAATAAAATTAATGCTGGATAAATACAGTACAATATTAGTTAGCCCAATGGAAAAAGGGACAAGATACTAAGATTTCTTAAGGGACAGATAAACTGAGGATAAAGGATATAGAACAGAACACTCTTTCCTTAAGAGAAAAGAGGATTTTTTGAAGGGGCACATCAACATTCAGACGATACAAAGCATTTTTCTTGAATTGCAAAATGATTTCTAATGTCACAACACCAAACATCATAATCCTTTCTGTTGATGATGCTAATTTAGCAAAGTACCTATGCAAAAACATCAGTTAACTGACTCAAATTTCTCCTAACATCTTGCATATTATATGCATATATATATATATATGCTTTTTGCCAGCTCCAACCACTTTAATCCCGTTTGAAAGACGTCTCAACAAAGAAAAACAAACATCAATCACAGACTTTAAAGCCTGGTCCTGCCATGTGCCCATATCCCAATTTGTCTTTCCGCAGTCCATTTGTGTGTGTCTGCATGGACACCTGTAAATCAACACCAGTGCTTAAGAAGGACCTTGTGGGCACCTATTATGTGTTGTGTGTGTCTCCTCAGCCTTAATTTGATGTCTAAATAAGTGGTTCTTGCCCCGAGGGGTTTCCCTGCAATACATCACCGCAACAATGGAATCGCTGTTGTCATCATCCCCGGGGAGCGGCCGCTTTCCTGCTCATGCATAGCCTTGTGGGAAATGTGGACCTGCGAACAATACAGACACACTAAACGTGTGCGCACACACGCACACACAGATCTGACGGCCTGCTCGTTTTTAACAATTCTCTTTTTTTATTTACGCTTTTTTTATTTTTTTACCCTGTTTACCTCTATGCGTCCATTCTCTTTCCTCTTTTGTCTTGGGAACACATCCTTCTTTCAGCTGGGAGAGGTTTGACGGCTGATGTTAGTGACCTGATTCATTCTCAGACTTCAAAAACTGCTCATTTGGGCAATCTTGAGAAAAGCACTTAGGAAAGAAAGACAGAAGACCGTTCCACAGACCTGCGTAATGGACCCCAATATACAAAAGTGTGAACAGTCTGCAGCCCCTTAACATGCATAGAAAGACTTTAAACACATGACTGGTTAAAAAAAACTTTAATCATATCCATGATCAGTGCAATGATAGTGTCTTTAGCCATGTGCTGTAATTCAAATAAAGTATTACAAGGTGAAAATAATGATCATACTTTCATATGATGTGCAGCACAGGAATTACCAAATGCATTTTAAACAGCACTGAGGAAACTCTTTTTTAAGCACATTGTTTTTATGTTTTAGCTTAAATGAAAATGCCACTGAACATAGTATTTTCTCAAGAGTTTGAATTATTTTTTTTGCAAGTCCATTATGCCGAGAAGAACCAGTTGCCACACAAAGCTACAATAGCTATATGACGTTATAGATTAAAACAAGAAGACTTAAAGACATTGCAAATGTGTTTGTTAAACATTCTACACAACCTCTCCCCTCTATTGTGTAATTGTGTGATCAATTGGAACCTGGGGCCCTGCTCTCAGTCATAATTACCTGTGTGTCAAAATTGTCTTTCCTTGTCAGCCTGCCTGTGTCGTACCCTCAGCTGCTGAACTCTAAGACAGTCATCTCAATTTCCCATCCAAAACAAATGTCCCCCTAGCTTTGCAATCAATTAGCTCGGTTAGAAATCAATTAATCTCATTGCTAAACAAGCTATTAATAGAAAGCTGACAAACAATAGGGGAGCATACATCCTGACGAGAACAGCGGATGTTTTTAATTATCAATATCAAGCATCTTTAACTATTAGGGCACAAGGGAGAGATATGACAGAGAAGCAGTGATTTTTGTTTTTTGTAGGGATTTTGCAACCAAATATTAAGATCTTTTATGTACCTGGGCACTTTTAAGGACAGTCTTGCAGATTCCAGACTTTGAGCTCTATCTTCTATCTTGAAGGGATATTGGCAACAGGCTTGCCCTCAGAAAGCACCTTTTAACCTTATCTATGTTGTAAAAAGAACTTTACAATCCGTTGTCTGATGTTAAACTATACACACTCACAAAATGTATGTATGAGGCAAAGCAAAACTTTCAAACACTGACTCAAATAAAAAAGAAATACGACTAAAAACAGCTGAGGAGTTAAGGAGAACAAATTTGTCGAACCAAATAAACAGTTGTCATGAAATTCCACTTTTTCGAAGGTTAATAAGATTGAGGACGTGCTGTATTTGGATGCGACATCATGGGATCATATTGAGCTGCATGCAAACAGAAAAATCAAATACATCAGGTAGGCTACAGTTTGTGATACTAGAACATCAATGAAAACAAACATAGTAAACATTTTAGAAATAATTTAAAAAATGCAAGGGTCAACATTATACAAAGTAATTTGTGTAAATCAAAAATAATTGGACAGCGTATAAATGGTATTTTTCTGTGCGTGTGTGGTCTTAAAAAGAACGACTGTACGCATCAAGGTGAAGATGCCTGCAGAGACATTTGTCTTTATCAAAAAAGATTCCACTATGCATTTCTGCTCAGGTCAGCTGCCCGGTTTATGTGTTGCAGTGAGTGAGTGATTGAGGGACGGAGCGACCGGTAGAGACGGCGCAACAAACCACGGAAACAACCCCCCCCCAAAAAAAAAAAGTGGAGAGAGACAAAGATGGTGGTGATAGCGGTGTAAATATGTCAACGTGGACGGGCCAGGAACCAGGGGAGTTGACCTTGGTCATAGTTTAAGACCTGTCTTTTACCCAGCACAGCCATTATTCTGCACCGTGCCATATTGTTCCCCTCCGTTCTTAGCTATTGTATCTTTCTTTGTGTCTCCCAGGTCCTCCTTTTATCTTTCCAATTCCTCAGCCCGCTGTTATCACTCACCTCAGAATTCAATTCACAATCCTTGTTATCACTTTGAAAGCTTTGCATGGTCAAGCTTCTCAAGAATTGCGACAGCCCAGAGCGCATTAGCCTGTACCTGTCCTCAAAACTGGAAATCAAAGGAAATTGGCTTCATGCTTTTGAAGTCGTGGCTTCCTGGCCTTTGAAATTATCCCCACTGAAAATAATATCTGTGGACTCAACTTCTTTAAAATTATTCTTTTGGGATTGCTATAGGTGTGTTGTGGTCATCCCTTGAGCTTGTTTTATAGTCTTCAAACTATTATTCATTGTACTGTACCATGATGCTGGACAGGGTTTAAATGATAAGAGTAAAATAAATAAAAAAGTCAGATACCCTCCATTAAAAGTGAAATCTGAAATGATTTCACAAGTGTATATTACAGCAATTTCATTAGCTTAAATGGAAGTTTTTCCCTAGTTTAATGTGTTTTTCACGCCTTCATTTGGGATTTTTTTAGTCATATATATTAAACGTTTCCCCAAGTATCTCCGTAGTAATTTCAATTAAAAAAGGCATTTTACCAAAACTGAAAATTAACATTTGAAGTGGAAGTGTGCATGGTTGGGAAAGCACGTACTATACTAGCATTAGTTTTCTGCTTTTGTAATGTCTTCTGCAGGCTGTTGAGCAGACATCAGTGTTCCATTTGGAAAACTGATTCTAATATAAAGTGCACGCTCTGCCAACCGCACCAGCTTCCTTTCAAAATGACACCTTCCAGTTTGAGCAACATAGATTTTGTTTCAAGCTAAATAATGTAAAATGTTTGACCTGTATGCAGTTTCATTTGTGTGTATGAAAAGTTTTCAATATTTAATATGAGAACTTTTCACATATGTACACATGTTAATTCTGAATAATGGTCTCCACAGTTAATACTGTTACTTCAGCAGTAAAATATGTATTTGATCAATAACTAACACATAAATAACTTGTCAGATTTCTTGCTACTACTAAAAGAAGATGAATATAATTTGTGTACATTTTAGTGGTTTACTGTCTCAACTGGTTTTTAGTTTTCGTTTCTTTCTCTACATTAATTGGACATTTTTTGAAATGCAAGGGTTGCAGATGTGGCACTATCAATTAAACTACATGCAAGCTACAGTGTTCCCACTAACATTTATGCTTAGGTCAATATGCAGTAATATACTGTTACGACAGTAAAATGCTTTTCCCTCTGCTGCCAGCATGTCAGATATTTTACTGTGAAACATTAACTGTTAGGACACATTACATTTTGTGCCATTTGCATATGGCCTTTTTCAGCTGGAGCAGGACCTACTTTAGAATCAAAATTATGTAAGATACTTTGATATAGACTGCAGCCTTTGACCATGACGGCATGAAACCGTGTGTCCATCATGGCCCCGGTTAGATAATGAATAGAACTGTCTGTGGCACTTTGCATATCTATTGATTGTGTTACCTTTCATTGCTACACTGAAGTTTGTGTAATGCTGTAAATGTCAGGGCTGTTTTTCATTTCGAATTTTTCACTCCACCTGCCGAGCTGTGTGGCAATAAAATGAACATAAAGCACTGTAACCGTGAAGAGGGATTGGATCTCTTCCCTAGTCTGTCATCCGCACCAAGGTTGTGTCCATGTGTGTCTGTGTGTGTGTGTTTGAGTGGAGAGCACGTGTGTGTTTGAATGTTTCGGTGCATGCGTGCACATACATTTGTGTGTTTACATGTATCTGCAGTATGTTAGTGGGAGGGGGGCTAGGATTAATGCATTGCTGTCACGGAGACTTAAATGATAAAGTAGTCAAACTGGAAGGAGATGGAAACCAGAATCTCTGAATATGTAAAAGGAAACTAGTATGACCAAACCAAAGGGATATTTTGTTCCATTTAATGCTTTTTCTTCTTTTTCTGTATTAAAAAAATATCTCACATTTGACCATTGATAAGTTGTGACTTCATTTGCATTTTAATTTTCTTTTAATTCAATTTTCCCCTTTATTAATGAACGAATGAGAAACGAATGCCTTGCAGGAAAACAAACTGAATTCAAAATGACAAAGATCAGAAGTCACCAAATTCGAAGATGAGCATTCTAGCTTCAGGTGCATGGCAAAACTAATAAAACTGCATTAGCAAAGAAAAAGTCTAACCAAGAAACTATGAAGATAGATGGAAGTCAAAGAAGATGATGAACATTTAAAAAGGCTGAATTGTATTGCAGTATCAAAGACAGAGGCTCAGTTGGTTGCTAAAGACTATCTAAGAAATAAATGTGTCTTTCTGATCCCATTCATCATGCAGGCTGAAGACACCAGTAATTATATTTGTATTCCATGCAGTATACATATAGGTGCTCTCTTGATGAGTGCTCTTAAGTAACTCAATCTGAATATTGAAAATCTATGGATATGAGGGTTGAGGTCCAATTAAAAAAATATCATCAAGCACAGAAGCCCACATTTTCATTTGCTTATTTTCCATTTCTATTCATCAAAAAGCATTTTATGGCATTAGCGGACTTTATTTGGGAGTGGCCTGGCATAGGAGAGCTTATAGAGAGATCACATACAGCAAAAGGTTAATGGTTAATACACCAACCTGGCCCAGTTGCATCTAAAATCTTTGCTTTTATCGTTGTCTGCTGGTAACTTGTAAGATGCCATCCATAAGTAGCCAGGTCAAATTCCTCATATGTGAATATGTACTTGGCAAAGAATACCAAATGTGATTCTGATTATATTGTCAATGTAAAAAGGATGTATTTTTGCCATTCACATTTTAACATTAACCCAGACAGGAAATTTCAAAAAGTGCTTTAGCAAGTCTTGTCATCAGCTCGGATGGGAAAACACCTGTTGTTGCTGTCTTCATGCCCCACCAAACTCTCCAAAATCTTCTTTCTGGCTTTTTAAATAAAAGCTCAGAAAACACACTTCTGAGTCATATTAAAGTAAACTGATTGCCGGAAGTTTAGATTGTCTGAACATGATGAAATGCTCCATTTACTTTAGAATTTCTTGTGGAAAGGCAGAAAAACACAATGCAATTAAAGCATGAGCTCTAACACACTGACACTGAGAAGTGCTCCACATTATAGTCATAACTACTGAGATTGACACTAACTGAGTCTACGCGCCCTGCCAAAAACAGTTTGATGTGAATCGCAGGGAAGCGGAAAGAATCTATTCACTGCTGTGAGGTGTGTCTGTCTGAAGGTCTAAATCACCGCTGGATAATGAGAGGAAAAGCTTTGATTGGGAGCCTGAATTCATGCCTGAGCGAATGAGTATGTGTGTGGAAAAAGAGCGAGTTTGAGTGAGGAGGATTTCGCCCATACAGGAAGCACATCATCAGTACAGCTGGTGAACCTCTGGGTTGCCGGCGGAAACTCCAATCAGACCAGCTGAAGCCATCCTACTTCCTGATGTGAGTCCAGATTAAAACCCCAGGAGTGACCTCAGCTGTCATTGACTGGCGCTTTAGACACGCGGATAAACCCACACCCTGACACTCACGCGTGCACGCTCAGGGATGCTAATTAAACCTGACATCGATGTGACAGGAAAACACACTCCAGTCATGTTTGCAGCACTTCAAAGGATATTACACAGATTTCCGTTCATTTCCTGATGACCCTTCCGAGCCCTGGCTGTCACCACTACTTCCCTAACCCTAATTTGAACAATAATACCTAATCTAATGCCGAGATAATATTGAAGACTGACTTTGTTTCCCCAAAAGGAAAGGAAAATCCTTCAATGTGATTTAGTAAAACACAGATCATCACTAAAATAGATAAAGCGCATTCTCACATATAAAAAAACCAGATCTGCCCCATCAAGATCGATCTTGAATCCGCCATACCAGGTTGAGTGAGGTATGTACCAATAAGTATTCAGTACCGATAACTTCAGGCTGGTTTTGGTTTTTTTCTGACAAGCACAGAACCACAAAGTCCAAGTGGACAGGATGACTCACCTCTTTCCTCTGATTGCCGTTGACAACAGTGTGATTTTATCATCCCTAATACTGAAGAGGGTTCCCCTGATGTTATTGGTTAAAGCCAGCCTGTGACAGACAGATGGCTCATCTGCTCACTTTTGCCAACAATTTTTCTTTGAAAGCACATATTCCCTGTTCTGTATTAATTCCACCGACCTCCCAGATGGTTCCGCGCATCAAACTATCTAATGTGTCAGGTCGGGGTTTTTGTGTGAGATCCACAGTCCTCAGAACAATTCGCTGATGCTAGCACACCGGGCCTTTTTTCTTGGCCCAATGTTAGTCAAGCATAAGCCTTTTCTGAAGACTTTGCAACATTTACGTTGTCTTCAATACCAAATTCAATAGCCAAATTATCCCTGACACAAAATATGTAGCACAATTGCCATTTTTCCCATGTGGTGCAACTCAACACAGCACATCTTCGTGAACTTGATGCCTGTTAATTGTATTATAGAATAATGTAGATCGAAGGTCTTTCACACACGATGCAGTCTGCATGAAAAAACACGCGTCAATACGGCTGTGAGAGAGTGTAAGCGTCTAGGATTGCGAGCACACGCAGATCTATGCCTCTCCATGTTAATAATACCTCCAGATAAAGCTGTGTGCTTGCTTTTGTTGATACAGGCTGGGGGCCAAATGTTCAGACATCCTCGCTGACTTGCTGTCTTGATCCCTCAACATCCTTCCATCTGTCTCCTTTCTCTCCTCATCATCCATTGCCTTCCACATCTACCTCTCTTTGGACCTTTAGCATGTCTCAAATTCCATCGGCCGTAATTCTGCTTTGAAACAAATCAAAGTGTCTTTCAAAAATGGGATATTTTCTTTTTACTAGAAGGATTAGGTGGGTAAAGAAACAGTGAAATCTATCTGCAGATGTTAATCCTCTGTTAATTATTTTCAATGGCCCTCTCATAACAGGTGCAATGTGTCTTGCATTTAGCTTTGACTGGCACATGTTCTGTGACTGCTCTGCCGTTTGTTTGTTTATTTACAAACTGTGTCGGGCTAAAGATTTCACCTTACATTCACAGAAAATCTGAAATGCAAATTTATTGGCAGACCAAAAAAACGATAAGATACAGAATCTAGTCATTGTATCGCAATAATTCTGAGATTGCTAAAATCATAAAAATGGTGCTGGAGTCTCTCCGAACGACGGACGAAAGACGAAAATGAAAGCTGAGCAACATTTTGATCGGACCGGGTAAATGCCAGGTTCAGAAAACCAAAGACGGCGGGTTTTTTTTCAGGGAAGATAAGTGTGCAGACAAAAGGTCAGTCCACATAAAGAACATTATCGCTGGAAGTTTTGACATCAATAAGTGGAAGCAGTATTTTTTTTTAAACCATTGAAAGCCAGCTAAGTAGACACATTTTTTCTAACATACAGTAATAGCATGAAACTATAATCTGAGGTGTGCATTAATACAGTTAACTTTTCATGCTTGCAGATAATTATCTATTGTCACTATTATTTTTTTTATTCTACATATTTCTCGCTCTTTGATCTTGATTTTTCCTCTTCAATGGAAATAGTTGCTTGGTAAAGAGCTCCTTTCAGCTCCGTTTTCCTGCTGACAGACACCTGGTTCTGATGGGAAGAATGGAAGTCTGAGTCACAGTGAGCTGAATCAATTGAATGCATCAGGGCTGCTTATGCACTGCTCACATCTCTGATGTACTTTTCATGTTGATCCAGTGGAGGGCTGGAAGAGAGTGTTGAAGTAAATGTCTGACTGATGGGAAAACCTGGCAAAAAGCTCCTCTCATCCATACAAACTTCAAGGTAGCTTATGTTTTTATACCCAACAAATCCTGATATCCCCATCTGAAGAGGTGCACTCCAAATTAGTACACCCAAAGTTCTTGTAAATGTCAGCAAAAATCAAAAACAAAACTTTCAATAATAGTTATTTTTTAAAGCCATTTTATTGTAGTTTTGGACAAGATATTTGAGTTGAAAGTGGATTCACAGCACATGGTAAAAGACCTTTACCTTGTAATTTGGTGCATAGAAAAAGCAAAACAAGAGAGGTTCAGGTCAAGGATGAAAAATGTGTAGTACATTTTTTCAGACATAATTTTTTATGCTTTGTATTCTGCCTCAGCACATCTCCCTAATCTTTTAGGGATTGAATCACATAACAAAAAGTGCTGCATGAATATGTACTTAAATGGCCTAACACAGCTTCGATTGGACAATCTAGACAATCAAGATAAATTTACCATTCAATGAAAGGACTGTTATATGAAATTAAGTCAAATCAAGCCATCCGCTCACCCAACACAAGATTATTTAATTTTTTAGAAAGGTTAATGGAGTGTATTCACATTAACACCCATGGGGGAAGAGGTGTCTGAGAACAAACTGATTATGCGACACATTGGATTACATGGATTTCTACTTGCATTTTAAACCTGGTAACTGTTAAATATGACATGCCATTCAGCCTTTCAGTGACACTATGTTATTTTCAACTGCAATCAAAAAGTACGAGAGATGTCAGGTTCAGAGTGCACAGCTGATCTTTATTTAATAACTCACTCAAATTTAAACAGATTTCCGGCTTTAGAAACAACCTAACTCCATAGTGTGATGCTACTTTCAGGTTTATGATGAGATATTCATAATTCTGCATCACAGGGCACAAAATTTCCATCCCGTTGCCGTGAGACTTGAGTTGTCTTAATTCTTATGGAAATAGGAACTTGTACACTTGAGAATTTCCTAGTGATAATTATAACCGAATGTTCAAGCCTCCATCTAGTCCATGGAGGTTTTTTTTTTTCATTCTCCTTTTGGGTTTATAGCCAGTAGTTTGACTGTTTTGTATCTTATCAGGCCATGACATTGTAGAAAGAAAACCGTGTTATATTGTATTTAGTATTTAATCTGTATTCTTTCATGATGACAAAGGCTTTTGTCGTCTGATTATCAAGGGCTTCCCCTTCTGGAAAAACCCCTCTGGCCAACGCTTTCTCACCACCCTTCAGTTCAGGCGTCAAAACCGTCATTTCGCACCAGAGGATGAGGGACCCTCTTCACCTCGGTATTTTTTCATCTGCACCTGGTCTGGCTTCACCTCTCAGTGTGTGACATTACCCCATACAGACCTCACCCGTCTTATGTCTCTCTGCTTCCTGGCGTTTTCTCCGTTTGTGTCTCCGTGGATTTTATCCCCGTCTTTTTGATGGCTGCTCCTTTCATCTCGACACCGCTCCTTCTTTTTTCATACGTTCTCTCTTGACTCCGCCACTTCTCTCTTTTCTATCACAATGTCCTCATCTTTACTGCTTGTCTTTCGGCGGGTGTCTCACTCTGTTTTTCAATTTCGCTCCCTCCTGTCTTCACTCACTGTGTAAATCCCCTCTTATCCACTCCCAGTAACAACTCACCACATCCAGCTCTCTTGTTCTGTCACTATGGATGTTTGTTCTAGATTAACCTGTCATGCTCCCTTCCACTTCTGTTCTCTCTTAGTTTTTCGCTCATACTTCACTCTTTTCTTTTTTCATTGGCTTTTCCCATCCTTTACCCTACTCTCCTTCCCCTCATTCATTGTTTTTTACTTTTTATTTTTACCATTCCATCTCTCCCTTCCCTCTAGAGGGCTACAACATCACTTTAAGGGGCATCGCAGAATCTAGTCCAATGAAATATAAATGTCTGTCTGTCTCTTTTCTCATATCTCCTTCCACCTTTCCCATTTGCACAGAAAAAGAGAAAGAAAGACCCTGATGAGCCACCAACCGCCAGCCAATTCCCTCTGGACAACATGCATGTTTGTGCCTCACCGATTGCCGTTTGCTTTTCATCTGAGGGGTAGATTGAGCTCTTGACCCACTCCTCCTCCTCGTTCTTTTAGTTTTTTTCTTCCCTCAACAGCTTTCTTCTTCCATTTGTCACAGAGGTCTGCAGATGTTTTTTTTTTTTTTACTAAGGGGGAAGACAACTTCTCTGTTTCATTTTCTCTGACATCCTTTCATGTTCTCTGTTCACATTTTCCACTTTTTTTTTTTCAACAAGGTGCATGTGTTCAACTTGCTGCATGAATATTTAACCAAATTTCATAACTTTTCCAAATGCTGTTTTTTTTTTCCATCTTGGAGAAACGGTACCTGTGTATTTATGTGATGGGAACTTCCGCACAACCAATTGGGAGGCTTGAGAAGGAAAGGGATCGTTTTACTCTAGCGGACAGATATTTGCCAGATATTTAAAATTTTCAGCTGAATTTGAAAAATTTCATGGGACAAAATTTTGTCACAACAATTTCACATATTCTACTAGACGAGACGCAAACACATTTGTTTTAATGAAGTAACAAAACCTGAACAGTGTTTAAATGTGGCAACATATGAATTATTTAGATGACTAATACATTAATTATACTGTCATAGTATGAAATGCACTTTAATTGTGCAGTGCAATGCTAAACATGACAAAAAAAACTCAGTCTTTCAGTCTGAGCATGAGGATGATTTCAGTGTGTGTTGAATGAGCTGTACCATAACGGTCATTAGAAATAAGACAATGATGATGTGACTAAATTAAACTTATTTTGGGCTCCAAACCGTGGAGCTGCTGCCTTGAACCAATTATATTCCAAGTATCATCAATTATAAACAACAATAGCATCACTTTAAGAGGGTTTGCTATGTTAAAAAAAACAACGAACATGCCAATCTGAAGTTAAACTCTTGTGTCAGTGTGTACTTATTCTTGCAATGCTAATGTGACTATCTGTGTTTGAGCTGCAGGCGTTGTGAGTATCTGTGCGTAATCTTGCATGCATTTGTGTTCCAGTGCGGCTGTGTGTGCATGCATAAATATGTGCATCTACAGTAAGATGTCTTTGTGTGTTTGTTGCACTTGGTAAGTAATTAAAGCAGAGTGTGCCAAGCCAGTGACAGTGTAATACCACTCTAATCATCTTAGGCTTTCCCATCTGTGTGCTCAACATGACTCTCTCTCCCGAGCACACACACAAACACATACTAAGCCAACTTTTGTTTTCGTGTTTTTTTGTTTTGTTTTTACATTTTGTGCCTCTCAAAAAACACACGAGGGGCGCAGTCAAATGGCCCTGTCCAATTAGAACAAAAGGAAATATCCAGCTAACAGAAATGGTCAATTAGAGTGGAACAAAGCCAAAGTTATAAACATACGTACAGCTCAGAAGGAACGCAGACACAATTGGAGGCACCACTTTTGTGGTTCTAGTAAATGCATATTACAGAAAGAGAGAATTTCCAAAATAGTTTTCTAGCATAATCCAGGGGCAAAATTGCATGGATTACCTATTGACTGTAAAGACACACTGAGAGGATATTCATACTGTTAAACTATAACAAACTGGGGTCATTAATTTACTGTTATATCAAAAGCTTATTTGATTTAAAAAAATTGATCTTCAGACATGATTAGAGGTGGATGAGAGGTGCAGACAGAAGAAAACGATTATTTTTGCTAACAAAATATTTAACAGCCTCAACTTTCCTGATCTTGACCACGCTTTCTCCCGCTGTCACAGACATTTCTCTCTTAAGTTAATCACAATTTGATGTAAGGTCTTTCCACCTCCAATTCTTTATGACTCTAGATACCCATTTTCTCCCCGCTCCGTTTGATTACAATACATTTGTGGAGACGAGAATGCGAAAAACCCTGAAACAATCAGGGCCAGTAGGGGGTGATAACATCTACAAAACTGATGTGCAGCTAATACTCCTTGGGAAAAAAAAATCTAAAATGAAAACAATTGCCCATTTAGTGGCAAAGGCCAAAGAAAGTGTGATTTGATTGTTCGACAGACCAATAAGCGGGGCTGTGGATAGTAGTTTTGTAGAAATGGCTTCAGCCTGTTTAGCTCCCCTGATGATTTGACAGAACTGGAATTTAGCCTGGGTGTCATCATACTGTATGCCAGAAACGTCCAACAAGCACGTAGTTGTGGTCAGTCTCCCGAGCTGAGCTCGTCTCTTCACCGTGCTCCCCTTCGTGTTTTTGTGTTCGCTATTTTCCTTTCCAAAATCCCCCCCCCCCACCTCCTCATGTTGTGTCATCCCATCACGTCGCCGGTAGGCCCTCGCCGCCTGTAGCTCCTCGCACAATAACACCTCCCCTGTCGACTGCTCCAGAATTTCAAGCAAGCGCGGTGTTTGATTTGAGACTGGGACGTGTCCGTGAGCCTAACAAATCACATCTTTTGGAGCGCTCGCACATGTGGGTGATTGATGACTGCCACCTGAAGCATACGTTTGCCTGGAATCTGGGCCGTTTTCCCTGTGACCTCTAACGTTTTCCCCCCGGTGCCCAAAAAAAAGTGGCTTAAACTCAGAGAGAGAGAGTGAGATTGTGACGGTACATAAAATCATGCAAATGTAAAAAGAGAAGCAGAGGTTAGGGTGTTCAGAAAATTTTGCTAGGGAAATAAATTATCCCGGCTAGTCATTTAAAAAGGCAGAGTATCCTAAAAAGTACTCCGGGTTTGTCCTTTAACTCAAAAAAACCCCCTTTGGAAACTACTTTTTCCTTAATGTCACTGGGATTTTATTAAAAAGAAAACAAATGTTAAATAAAAGAGACAAGGCGTCCAGATTTGAATAAATCTCTCCACTTATTTGACTTTACTCTCAGTTCCTGCTCCCTCCGTCTTTTTGCACCTTCCTTCTGCTCTCTTTTCCTCTTCCTTATCTCTACCACTTGGAAATTGGATGGTCTAATTTCTGTCCGCCCACTCTCTGCTGTGTCCAACAGGCTGAACACAACACTGTCAGCCTGGTGGACACAGCTTGTCAGTAATGGGCCACATTTATAAGTGGAGAGGTTTAATTTCCATCCCCGGAAGGCAAGTTTTTTCTCGGTGGTCCCAAGCAGAATCACCACAGACTCATTACGAATTTGAACATAACTCTGGGTGGTTTTTTGATGCAGGGTAGATCACAGTTTGATTCCTTTTTCAGGTGAAAACTGAACGGGAAAATGTGAATGGGTCAACATGTTGATTCGTTGACCTCTTATATATTTCTATTAATGCATCTATATTTTCCTACATTTCTGACAAATATTTCCTATTTCTTTTTTGTTCCACTAATCTCTTCCCGTTCTCATGACCAGCTTGGGTTCTCATGACCCAAGCTGGTCACGAGAACAGCTCATTTAAGACTCTAATTCACAATTACATGGGCAGAGGCTGGGACTGAGACTCACTCACACACATTCATGTACACCAAAACCAGTCTCTCTCTGCCTTCCACACACACCTGATTGGATACTCTACCACTGTGTGATTCTTACACTGAAAAGGTTAATTTGGGCTTAAGAGGACAAAAGCGATTATTGGGAGCAATTTGACAGAGAAAGTGGAGGACCGGCAAGAAAATAATAAGAAGAGGAGTGTCAACGTGGTCCAAGAGAATCACCCACTTTAATGAAGGCACCGCGAGATACAAAGAGAGAGACATGAGAGAGACTCGAACAATAATTAATTAGCCTTGGCCGACTAGCTTAGTTACAAGAGAAAGACCACTCTCCGCTCACTGCTCACTCTCCTGTCAAGTGCTCTGTTAGCAAAACCTCTTCTCAGCCAGATGGAGGGGGTGGAGGAAAACAGAGAGAGCAACAGATGGAGGGAGATGGATCAAGCGGTGTCAACTAAATGACGGGAAAAGGAAAAAAAAAAAGAGAAAACGTAGGGAGGGGTACGCTGAGCCAAATGCAAAGTTTTCAGAGCGCTTCGAATATTTAGTTTATGCTTAAGACTTGAATCGGCTTTTTTTGGTTGTTCGTGCATCATCATCAATGAGTGATATAAAACATTTATAAACCTTCTAAGACATGTACTCCTTTTTGTTCAGATTCTGAACAATCTGAACAAAAAACATATGTTTAAGGATTCAAAATATTCAGTGAGACCATTTTGTTCAGTTGATTTTTTTCGTGTGTGTGGATGCACAGTTGATCAATAACTGGACTTAGGAAGACAATATAATAAGTGATGTGCAGGTAAAAAGGTAGCCTCTTGCTAATTTACTTTTTTCTTGAGCATGATACGGAGTGATATAGTTTCTGTTTAGTGACTACATGTCATTTTCTACCCATAGAGCTACAACACATTACTATATCAATAATTGTAATCTTTTGACTCACCAAAAGAGATATTTATTTTGTGCACCAGCGAGTCCATTCTGGTTGCAGTGAATTTCAACAAAATCCTGAAATAGTTTTTTCTGTTCACGCAAAAACTAATTTTCTAGTGTACTTGTCAAAGTTTCTGCACAGTGGAAGCTCATCTTGAAAAAAGGTCCTCGCTTCCTTTTCATTTAAAGAAGCCGCAAACCCCCGAAGGCTTAAAATTCTTAGAACAGTTGGAGACAGAAGCAGAATTTTTTTTTCCAGAGAGTGTTACACTCTCCCCAAAAGGAAGCATGTGCTTCACATCTTTAATGCCTTGTTCCATCAAGTAGCTTTTGTAGCTTTTTTTTTTTTCTTCCAAAAAAATTCCAAGAAAGTACACCAGCTTGAATCTATCAGTTTTTACAAATCTATGGACTCAAGTTTATGGCTACTGATTGTGGAGTGCTATCTCACTCAGTGAGTGAGTATAAATCCCCCTTTTTCTGATCCCAGTGAAGTTTCACTCTGACCAAAAACAACCATAATGTTTTTCCAGAGTAACTCTGACTGTATAAATGACCCCACACAGTCAAAGCTTGGATCTAGTTAATGTGGAAATGTGACCAACTCTGTAGTTCGATGACATTACGCATCACTTTTCTCAGTGGCAAACATCTCACTCTCTTTTGATCATCTTTATAAACAGCCTGAGGAGCAGTTATAGAAAATGACAAAAGTGCAAATGACCGAATGCCACTGCTTTAATAGATTGATACGGTAGTTCACATTTCATATCTCAATTGTTGGTGGAGATTGTCTATCATTCAGGCCATTGCAATCATGGGAGCTTGAATTAAAGGCACCTGGACATATCTATCTATTTGGTTGTTTGAAGACTTATCTACTAATTTTACCTGAAAAGCTTCAGAAGAGTTGTAGTCCCACACTCGTCATTGCTCATCCGCCACAATAGTCAAGAAATTCAAAGTGTGAGTGTCATTTTAAGCCAAAAATGAGGGCTATTTTGTGTCTCAGTGGGTGGCGTGAGTCAAAGGGGTGCACGACTGCTTGTCTCTGCATTTCCCTGTGTTAGACGGGTGACCTGTTCAGGGTGTACCCCACCCTAGGGCGGCTGGGATAGGCTCCAGCCCCCCTATGACTGTTTATTGGGATTAGTGGGTGTTAAATATGGTGGACGGCCTTAGTACTCCAAATACTCCAGAAAAGTGTGCATAGTTACAGTAACCAAGCAGATGGTCAACATCTCTGAGAACCTCTGCAAACCAGCATAAAATGTTTTGGGTTAAATTTGTTAATTTAGTGCATTTTATTCTGCTTCCATATACCACATGAGATGACGGGAGGAAACATTTCTTGGCTTTATCTATAGTGGCAACGCAGGTTAAAATGGGAATTTTCAATGTCTGGCTTTCCTTAAAGAACATACACACTTCCCCAATTCAGTTGGTAAAGACGGTGATCCATCTTTTGATTTCCTTGTATGCTATTGATCGCCATGAAATACTGTATTATAAACTGACACAGCTGTATAAAAACTTTAATGCTAATCAACAAGCTATACAATGCAACCCGTTTCTATGAGGCAGTTTTAGAGCCACCCTGGGCTGATGGGTATTTTCCTCCCATCTGCACAGGGCTGGATTTTGAAAACATGTCATTTTATTCATCGAATTCATCTTCTTATGCCTGTAACATTTTGGGTGTAAAAGAATTGGACGAGTGCAAGGTCTGGTGTCTGTAATTTGTAACAATAATCACAGTAAACTGCAAATCAAAAAATTGCAGATGTCCCATGGAAACGGTTTCTCTATTCACATTTTGCTTTTCCGGTCCAAGTTTCTCTTATCTATCCGCCGTGGACCGGTGTCCCTGTTCATGTCCTTCTACCTTGTTAAATTGCAGGTGTTTGGAAATGCAAATCAAAGGAAAAAATGACTAATGTCAGCAGAGAAGAGATTGAGAATCTTCAAATACCAAAAAATAAAAGACAGCTCTCATTGTGGGGAAACACTTCAGCTCTGGTCGTTTCTCATTTTACTTCGTCGTGTTTTCGTCCCCATCTTTTTTCTCGTTTTTCTGTCCACAAATGTCTCTTACATTCACCACCCCTCAGGATATACAGTGCTCTCTATCACTCTTGCTCCCAAAAAAGGCAATTTGGAGGTCTTGACTTCCAGACCATCATGGATCCCCAGAGTTAAGCCAACCTTTCCACTGAGAAAGAATGTCTTTCAAAAGACTTTTTAAGAGCCCCATCACATGTGTATCGACGTGCACGGAAGCTACACTGTGATTACATTTCATTGGTTTAACAGCAGTTCAGTTACCACACATATCGTCACCTCGTGTGCAACAGATCTGACCCCATTTGCAAAGTGAAAACAGATTCCCACCCACAACCGACATATGACTCATACATAAATGCTTTTTTAAAATGTTTTGAATGCTTTTTTCCCATTACATATTTATTGTCACTTATATGATGATTAAATGTTGTTGACAATTTGACAAAAAGGTGTAATACAGCATCATTTCAGTTTGTTATCCAATTGATCTAGTTGCCAAACAAATAAAATTAGTCTATTTAATCATAAGAGGTTTTGAAATGCATAATAGAATAGAAAAATCCCTAATGAGGGCCATTATACATATTCCAACCCAAACTATATCAGACAGTCATCTACAAGTCAAAATGACTGATAGGGTTAATACATTTGGAATTAAAAGTGTCAGCTAGGGAATGGCCGAGGCTTCCAACAATTCCAACTACTGTAAATTCATTTCAAAGGAGTCTTTCTTGTTGCTGACTTGAAAGCAATTGGTCTGCAGTGTGTGAGCACATTACTTTCAAATTCTGCTCTATTAGAATGAGAAATAATAATATTGATTAAAATTTTTTAGCATGCAGTTTAAGATAGCAGGTGCAGCATTCAGAATGTTAAAAAAGAACATTTTGCAAACAGTAAAATGTCTCAAAGACAACAGAGCAGCACCAACAAAAGACCAAGAAAGTTGAATATGCTGAATTTGAAATGAGGCTGAATAACAGCATAATTGAAGTTAATAACAACTTCAGAACGTTGCAGTGTAAAAATAACATCCCTGAAAATGGGTGTCTTTCATTATTGATATCCATCAAACTGAAACACTTTAAGACACTTTAAGAATGATTTCTCTTAACTAAAAAATGGAAAGAATTTGGGGATTTATGGACAGCATAGAGATCTGTTAAATAACTGAAAATGAGTTTCTATTTTTGGGCCCTAGCACTGCACAAAAACTCTCAGGAGCACTTCTGAAACCATTGCTGCTGCGACCCATATAGGTATGATCAAAGTATACCAAGTTTACGCCAAAACAAGAAAATATCTAAACAGGATCAAAATAGTGGACATCATGGGCCTTACATAAATTGGGATAGATGGAAGCCTTCAGTCATGGCACTGGACCAGCCTGACTCTACAGTGGAAACTATCTCTAAAATATTATTTTCTGTTTGTATTTTAAATATAAGTGAATTCAGTCAATAAATTCAGTTTGAGGATAACTATCTATGCACCCTTTATCGGATCGTTAACCATTTTTCTTTTCGTAAAACGTTCATTGTTCTAAGTTTGCAGCCTTAACCTCCTGAGACCCGAGCTTTTATTTGGCATGCATTTTAGCTTTTTTTTAAAGATATATGAGATACATATTTAATTAAATGTTTTTACAATTTTGTTCTGACAGTCCCATTGACTCATTTACAGTTTTTCTATTACACAATAAGAACATGATTGGATGGAAATGTATAAAACCATTTTACTTTAGATTTCAAACAGTGTCTGATAGCATCTGCTATGAGGTCAAGAGGTCAAAGCTGAAAGAAAAAAAAGAAGTATCATGGTAAAGAGAGACAAAAATGCAACGTCCTCTTATGAGGACACAGGGTCTCAGGAGGATAAAGAAATGTTTGCTTTTTACAATTCATTGAAATTAGGAGATTATTTAAAAAAATGTATGAATCGTGCTGGTAAAACAAAACACCGTTGCGTTTTTCAACATTTCAGAGGAAACAGATAAGAAGTAGGTGAAAATGAACGCAAATGCATAAAGTGTAGAGGAAGCCATGCAAAAATAGTAATAATATTAAAGTAAAAACAGAGAGAAAAATCCACAAAAAATAATCTAAGCATCGACCTAAATGGCAGCCTGCAGTCAAGTAATTATATTTGAGCAGTCGTCTGATTTCTCTTTTGTGTGTGTGTGTGTGTGTGTTCATTCTGTGTTGCTCATCTCTCAAGACATGAATATTAATGACCCTATTAGCAGACACAGATGCCATAAAACGCCTGGGCTGAAGAGACGTGGGGTGATATTGAAAGAAAGTGACATAATGTGAAATATTGTCTGTGTGCGATGTGATTTTTCGGGCCATATCTGCGGGACTCATCGCCGAGGTCGCACAGCTGAGGTGGAGCTTATAACAGTACATTATTATCAGCTTGTGATCATTTGAATCAAGGTGTGTCACTCTATTGAGATGGCCTAATCAAACACGAAGCATATAAAAAAGCCACACAACGAGAGATTGGATACTTTTAACAGAGACTTTTATATCAAGCGTAAATGATGAGAGCCGTTGAGCTTTCTCTCTTTTGTACTGAGCTTGAGAGTTCTGTATTTCTTTTTTGAGAGGCTAATGCAGCTACCTATACTTTTTAAAAACTAGCTCATATGTTTGAGGATACAGTATAGGCTGTATGGGCCAGATTCAGCTGAAATATTATGCAGTGGGTCACTGCAAGTGTTCTGAAGAACAGATGTGGCCCAAACACTGAAAGAAATGTTCAGGCGTTCTGGTTTGCCATCATTTAAGACCAAATGTATTACAATTTAAACTCTAGATGTGGGACAAGTTTGGGTCAAACATACTTTGTTCATGGAATATATGACAGAGAGCAAAAAAGTCTGATTCTATAAACTTTTTTATCCTCCTAAATTAAGATAAATGTGAATAAAGTGGTTACTTTTGGATCTCTAAGAATTACAGAATAACCATGGGTCATATGTCTTAATTAGTCACTAAAAGGACTGTTATTAAAACTAATTTTTAAATAATCTAATAATCTATTTCTTTTTTTATTTCTGTTGCTTGCACACTCATTTGAGATTCCAGGACCTCAAGAGATGAGTTTTTTACGACCGTGGACCCTCGCCTGAGTTACCCACCAGCTTTCAACTTGCCAAAAAAGGAGAGGTGCAATTCTAACATTGTCAAACAAGATTGAAATGCGTTTTCATTATCATTCTGATTCTTTCACTTGCATGATACGGAGGGTAATTTTACCTCCTTATATTGAGAATCACCTTCTGGTTCAGCGTATGGTTGAATTAACCCAGTACCTGGTCAGACAGGGCAGGTGGAGTCATCTGTAGGTGGATGGAGGCGCAAGGTATCATTATTCGGACACTCCAATTTACTAAACAAATAAAACGGCAAGTGTTCATTTATTGTAAATAGTTTTTAAAGAAATATTAGCTGTAGTTGGAATTCAATTTGCATATGGCAGTAAATAAAAAATATAGAAACGTGAGAACATGCGCGGAGTACACATACAGTTTGCAATAATCCTTTAATTAAGCTAAAGTATTTCTTATCCTCACCCAAAGGCTTATGTTTAGGCTGAGATCATGAACATCTAATAGTCATACAAAAGACTGCATGAATGAGCAAAGTGGCACTGTCTAACACCCCACCATACAGACCCTCGGCTCCTACATAAATGTTATGTTTCTCATTTATCGAATGAGAAAAATGACTTCTTCATTCGAGAGAAAGGAAGGTTTCCAAGGCGATTCATAAGCCAGAACTACAGAAAGTCACACACAGCTCAACTCCAAACTGTTCTGGAATTAGTTCAAAGGCCTTTAACCTTTTCAAGTTGCAACAATTTAAATAATTACTATAATATTGCATTCAATAAAAACTAAATTGTCATAATGCTGTCACTTCTTTACATTGTGTTAAGTGTGACAGAAATTCTTTGACTATGGTATAAAAACTCCATTGAGCAGGCAAAAAAAATCAAATAGTGTGATCAGCGCTACTACAATCTACTGGTAAATTATTGTACTCTTCCTTTCATATTTTACAAGTGCAAAAACATTTTTCAGATGTATGCTCTCCAGCAGCTGAAGCTAAAATGAAGCTAAAATATGAGCAGAGTCTTTTGAAAAATGTAAAATCATAGTTTCTGCCTATCAGACCTTAATGCCTTTATGTTAACACTGAAGCATTACGTAGACAAGCACCTCCTACCGTTCAAAGGTAAGGATCTTTTAGAGATGGAGCTTGCTTTACATGTAAAGCTTAACAGTCCGTGGCTCACCTTGATATTAGCAACATGCGTCCGGTGTAAGGTTTTGGACGGCATCTGCAGAGACCTCCAGATTCCAAGAGCACAGAAATGGCGAGACCCCCTTCAGAGCAGCTTGGCAGTTCACAGACATCGAGGCTGCGAGGGGCACTTTCTTTTCAACTTTGCTTGAACTCTCCAACTGTGGTCTCCTCGAACATCGGCGAGCCAGAATTCATGTTGTGAGTGTCGGGCCTGTGCTGACCTCTGGCCGCCGTCCTGCAGTTTTCAGGCCCCGCGCTCCCGACAGGTTACGGACTGGAATAACCTCAGCGGGCTCCAGCCTGCAAACGGCAAGCCGGCTGAGTTGGAACAACTCAGCAGTAATGGGCTGCTTGCAAGTTCAGGAAATAAGAAAAAATGTTGAGGAAAAAAGGGGCAGTCACTGGTTCAAAAGGAGAGCATGCACCACTTTCTAAAAGGAACCCCTAACTCAGTATTAATTCTACCTTAAAACTCACCACTCATAGATTGAATAACTTAATTATTTCTAAATCCTCTGTTTGTTTAACAAAAAAGAGAAAAAACATGGATATGCACAATCAAACCAAAACAATAATCTTCCAAAGTCTATTGAGACCCTTTCAAATGAACAGTCCTTAAAATCTGGCAGCTTAATTGGTACAGCAATGATACGATTGGTGACAGCCTGTAACGGCCTTTTGTTGTTGCTGTTAAAGAGTACTGAAGATTTTCTTTGACTAAAATCATCTGAAACTGAGTGTGAGGTCTAATACTTATGATTCCTCTGATAAGTGCATGCCGACATGTTTAAAATAAAACCTAATTTCCTGCCGAATGTGTTGACCAAATCTGTGTTTAAAGTTGCTCAATCTACTGTATAACTGCTTTGTTATATCTTATATTTTCATAATCTTGAATTAAAACTGCTATTTTTTGTCTGTGTCAGTGTACTTGTTCATTTAGCATGATTACATGTTTAAAATAAAAACATCAACCTTATTAGTATCTTTTCTAAGGCCTTCTTAGAAAATTCTATTGAGGAAAGGAAAGATTATTGGACTGATAAAATGATGCCTGGGCTGATGAGAATCAGACCACACACGACTGCTGAAACATCAGCTTTTAGATAGCTCTTCATCATAGACAACATCAGCAATAGATTTTTAAATAATTCTGCAATCATTTCCCGTTGTTACATAGCGGCTACATGGATCACTAGACCCCAGTATGTCCAAAATTCAAAATCATGGGGGCTACTTATATTTCAAGGTAATTTAGTACAAATTACAACCCTGTTAGGATAAAAAAGGGCATTTAAGCTGACACGATGTGTCCTTTAGGTACACTACGCCATCTCAAAAACACACCGGGGGATGATTAGAGCTAATTAGCCATGGCCCCTTTATGAGAGCAGGGACCTGTTGGTGGAAACCATTACTGTAGAAGTTTTAAATGGAGCTGAGGCCCCATTATGTTCCTATGGTCTGTGTGGTGATAAAACATATTGTGATTAAGATAGACTTAGTGGCTCCTTACATTCTCATTGGGAGTGGGGCAACTTGTATAACAACACAAACACAATGCACGGGTTCGTCAGTTTAAATAGTTTTTTATGTCAAAAGTGAGAATGGAAATCCAAACTAAAAATTATATTTGTGCAAGTCGAACATAAAAAGCTCATCAGGAGAAATAAAACCATTACCATTGGGGCTCAGAGGGTTCTAATGTGCACAAAACGAAAAGAGCGGAATTCAGAAACTTACAAAACATGTTGTTTGATTTCCTTCAGAACCCTGTGGAACAACACAGCTGATTTTACACTAACAGATAATATTCAGTCAACTTAAACTATTGTAAATTTCCATTAGTGAACAGAATCATTCTAAGTGTGTTTTAGCTTTTTTGACAAGTGTGAGCTTTTCATTTTCATGTGGATCATACAGACGTGGTCAAACATAAGGACAAAGTCAAGCAGAGAAAAGTAAGCAATAAGATATAATTTCACTGAGAGAAACAGAAAGAAAAAAATGCATACACTAAAAAAAAGAAAGGATGTATTAGCTATACATCGTAAAGGTTAGATTAACGTACTGCCCAAAACCTGAAATTTACACGGCTGAAAAATCAATAATGTTCATGACTGATTTTTTTGATAGAAAAACATTGCAAAGATGGAATTGTACAGAATGAAATCCATCCCCATATGCCATTAACTTGTGTAAATATGACATCTTTTTCTCTCTGCTGAGACATCACACTTCTGACCGGTGTCAGAGTAAAGACAAAAAACTCACCTTTGTTTGAATCGATTTCTTTTCATGAAAAGACAGGGTGTGTTTTAAAAATATATGACTCCTATGAAGACTCAATGATTGAGTAAGAAACAGCCAAGCCTACTGTCAGGACTACTAACTATGATTCAAAGATTTAATTTAATCCTTTTTTGGACTTTTCAATTTAAGCTCGAGAAGAAAAGTCAATTTGTCTTTAATTACATTTCTCTTTTTTTTGGTATTTTTCTTAAAAAACACCTTGAAATCTCCTTGAATCCTACTGACGTAATAGTTGACTTGGGGCTAATTTGCGAACTGGGCCTATTCTATAGGAAACAAGCCTTTCAGACAATAGGTTACAAAAAATACAACATGAAAAATACATGTATGTGGACATCCTACTTTGGTAAAGGGCCAAACCTGTTATTGAGCAACATTTGTGCACTGATGCACGAGTCGAGACAGATAAATATTTTTCAGGTGACAGGTCACATTTTCATAAAGGAGATAACAATGGACTCTGTGATAACATTTGAACTGCACACGAGCTACACATCCTGAACACAAAAAACACTAAAAGATTTTTTTGAACTAGGCCAACAATCCTGTCGCTGCTCGACAACAAATCCAACTACATTTGTCACCAGTTTGTTTAATCTTTTATCAAAAAATAATCTGCTTCACTGTCAGAAGTCAAAATGTTCAGATCGGTCCCAGCTAAAAGAAAAGAGAAAAGATCAGCACAAAGTTGGAAAAAATAAAGCTGTTATTTCTACCGAATCCACTCAGATCGAACAGTAACACAAAGCGTGTCTGGCTATCGTTATCCAACATCTGGATTACAAGGGACTTACATTTTACATTAGACTTGCCGGGAGGAGTATCAGTCGAGATCAATGGCGACATAAAAGATAAAGACAAGGATATCAGGGGTCAAAGGAGCATATTGTACCAGATTTATTGCTCATGGCTTACTGTACACTCTTCCAGTGTGGAGTCACTGCCAAGGATGCAATGATGACACATCCTCATGACAAATACGAACACATTTACTTTCTTAAATATATTTGGGTAAATGTTGCCAACCAAATGTTTTCCTCTGTGCAAACCAGTAAGTACAGGAAATAATGTTATTTTTTGCGTGTAATGGGTGTAGAAGATCATTTAAATGGCACTTCATAAATTTAGTATAACAACTAACTAATTTTAACACAAGATTGTTTCGTGTGCTTCTCCTGCGCTGTTAGAAAACAACACATATTTGAACTATCAGCATGCCGTCCTATTCACTATAACAGGAGTTCCTGTTCCTGTGCTATAGCCCCGGTTTGATGTCAGCTAATGCCAATACAGCCGCTGGCTTGTGGAAACACCTTTCCTTTTTGTAGCTAAAGGGTGCACTTGATATTACCACTTCCCCGATCACTTATCAGTATTCTAGTATGTTGTAATATCAAGGCACAAGCACATATAGATGCCAACATGTGGGATTTTTCAAAGGAAAACACTGCTGTAATCTGTGGGAAGGTTTTATGTTCTGGATGTTAAATGAATAATAAACACTATAATATTAATATAGCAGTTGGTTCCTATTCCTCATTATAAGGATAAAAGGACAAGAGAGGTACAGATTTGTGGTATATATGAGTTCAAAATGACAGCTCTTATAGTCAAACTTTGTGGCTGTTTCTAAGTTAGAACAAACAATATGGTTTGTATACTCAACAGTTTTTCTTGATTTGGACCGATAAGTTGATTTTTCATTATTAAACTGAGAAAAACCTTTTTCTCAGTAAGTGGTTTGCTGATATCTCATACATATCTCCTGACTGATATAGTTTGCAATGATTAAAGTTGCTGGCCTTTAGATGCACAAGAGGGTCAATACTCTGTAGATCTGTGTGTACTGGACCGGAAAACTCAAAGGTAGACATGTAAAAGATGAGTTGATGACAAAAACAGTTCAGTTACATCTTTGGTGATAAAGCTGATGATTACATAAATGGATACAGATGCAAGTCTGCTGCAACCATCGGATGGTTGGGAATTCAAATCCCAGGCAGATGGGGAAATTTGGCGAGGGAAACACAAGAGAAAGCACGCTCATGTTCATCAAAAATGACATACAAGGTGTTGATGTATGAGGTAGCTTTCAGTATGATTTATTTTTGTCAATAGAGAAATGCTTATACAGAAATGCTTGTTTGAATGTGGATTTGCAAGAGAGCTTCACATGCGATTCAACGAAGTGTATGTTTTTAGTTTTTCCTTTAACCTAGTGCGACTAAGAAAGAAAAAAGGTAGCTCAATGTCTCCCGGTTAAAGAAGTGACCGAAACAGAATGAGTTTATCGAATGGAGGCCATTTCCAATCAATAGCAGGATATAACATAATTGTTAGAGTAATTCTCCTTTCTGTGAATGAAGGTATAAACTGCCTCATTTAGAAGTCTAAATTCAGGGCTCGTGGTGTGTCTGCATTAATTAAACAGAGTGAAAATGGTTGTCTTTGAGAAAGTACACGCCTGTGTTACTCCACAGCGTCTGCCCGCAGCATTGATTGCTTTGTTGATGCTGAGTGTTAACGTCAGTACATTGGGGGAAATTAGGTATTAGGAGCTCCTCTTTTATAACATAGTAGCTTCCAATTACCGACAACACATTAGCTTATTAAAGTCTTTGGGGAACTGCATTGCAGATAAACCCACGCTCTGCTAGGTGATGTAACAATTAATACACAATAGCTGTGTGTTTAGACTTTCAATAAAAACTTTTTTAACACAGAAATGATGAGAAAAGCCTAAATATAATATGAGATCTGTGCAGCTTTTAAGCAGATGTGAGAATCTTCAAAAGCTACTCTTGACCAGGTATAGTTCACACTACGTTACATGCACTATGAAGAACGATACAGTTGTCACAAAGAAAAGAGAAAAGAAAAGAAAGTTCAAATAATAATATACTGCCTAACAGGGAAAGAATTGTATTTCATGCTTCACGGGGCTGGGCTGCGAGGGGAGATTGCCGTAACAAACAAAAGACATGTGGAAGCGAGGAAAGAATCATAACATCCATAATAATGAGCATGGATATTTTTTAATTCTACACTGTTAATTTGTCAGTTTTACAACACTGTTAAGTGCTGAACAAAAATAGTTAAAAATCAGAATAGAATATGAGAATAAGAACAAGTGCAGAAGCAAAAAGTAATAACTGTTCCACCGTAAAAGCTTTCAACACTTAAAATATCTTGAGACACTTAATCAAGTTTTCTTGAGAGTTTTTTTTTATTTGATTTGATTTTTTAACAATCGGTATCAATGGAGAACTCTACAACAATGTTTCTTAAAGAGTTGATACACTCGTATACTTACAGCCTGTTTTATTAGTTCAGTAGATTGGTCTAAAGCTTTTTTGTGAGCCCACGTTAAATTTCAATCCCACAGATAAGATAAGATATTGCACAATCTGTAATGGATAAGACTTGAACATTTCCTCATCGTTTGTAGACTGACCTCTGAATGAATGCCGATCTCTGTTTCTTCTGGATTCAGCCTTGTGCTTGTTGACCCTGGTGGGGACATTTGGACCTTTGTGTCCACCTGAGAGTGAAAAACTCAGGCTCTATCCTTAATTATACTATGTGGGTGAGCACTGATCACATTTGTTTCGCAAACGACTGCAACTGAGATTTCGTACCACACACTGATGAGGAATATAACGCACTCCTACAGACCATTTAACACCATAAGTTTGTTTCAGGATACAGTTGTGAAATGAATGACATACTTTTGTAAGTGTTTGTACTTTCTTTGGAATAGCAGTTAACTGCTTTATTAGTGTGTGATGAGGTCCAAAAGGAGCGCTTAAGCGCAGATTTTTTTAGAAAGAAGATGTAATTACCCTTGGGCTTCTTTCTTACTTGATTAGGGAGGAAAACTAATCCTGGATTGCCGAGACTGAAACGCACACCAGCAAAAACGCAAAGATTACACGTATATCCATTACAGATCATGCACACAAACACCGAAGCCCTCACAGAAGCGCGCAGAGCCACAAACACACAAGTGTGAACACAAATGCACGTTATCACACCAGCACAAAAGCCCAGAGGCCCACAGCTTAATTGAACTTTCCCACCGATCCACCAACCGTATTTTCTCCTCTCTCTTAATCAGTAGAAAGTTAGAGATGGAAAAAAGAGACAGAAAAACCATGAAAAAGAAAGCGGGCCAAAAAAAGGAAAACAAGATAGATGGAATAGCACAGAGTGAAAGGAAGGTGGGTTGATGAACCAGAGAAGAAAACTGAGGAGGATGGAAGAGAGGAGGTGTTAGATTGGTAATCTAATCCTGAGAAGGAAACAGACTGAGAGGAAAATGAGTTTTTCAAAAGCAACTTCATCTAAAGAGAAATGGGAAAAGTGGTGAATATATATAAAGTTACAGAAGAAGTCATTTAGGATATCATTATGAGATTCAACTTGGTGGATGTGAGCGCCTTAACAAAGAGTAACTAAATTTCAGTTTTGTGTTGGTGTGCATCACTGTTGTTCAGTAAAACAAAAATCATGTATGTCTCATTTTAGAAAGATGATCCAACGACAGGTAATCCAAACTCATTTTTCGCAGCTTATGAACGATGACTGGGCACATTTTTTCAGTACTTTCCTCTCTTGGTCCAGACTCTCCTCCAGCTTTCTTAATCTCTCTCGCTCTATCTCAGTCATCCACTCAGTGCATGCATTCGGCCCTTTCATTACATCTCCCGTAAATCCAATAGCGGTTTGACTCATCTCGCAATCCCACCTTCCACCAGAGGACTCAGAACTTGCGGTGGCAGCAGATTTGGATGCCCTCCGAAAGTGCACCCTGCTTCAGTCCGGCCATTTGTGGAGTCCAGGTCAGCATTGAAACTTTGGCCACGGTATTTTATATCTTCTCTCTCTCACTTGTGTGGTGTCTTGTGATTATGCTCAATCGTGTTTGAAGCCACATTTGGTTGTGGGGGTGTTGGACAGAGCAAAAAAAAGGACAGTCAGGCTCTTTTTTTCAGTGTGTCAATGCTAAAGCTGCATTCCACATACATGGGATGGTCTTCTAAAAGTAGCAAAAGCATATTTGAAAAATGTTATGTGAAAAAGATGGCAAAAAAGTTTTACAAAAATTAGGAAAGGGAGACTAAAGTCCCAGAATATCCCACAACATCTTCATCTTGAAAAATAAAACAAGTCCATAGCCACTAGTTGGAGCTTTTGCCAACAACTCTTCTAACCCCTCTACACCATCCTGGAGGATAGGATCTATCCACAATCAAAATCTACAAGTTAAATGATGTCCTAACTGATCCTGACATACCTCCTGGTGCCGCCCACTCTTCCCTTTTAGCTGACATCTTCACTGTCTCCAATCCTAGATACCTGTCCTGCTCAGCCCATGCTACTTGGCCACTGGTCAAACCACAGAACTGTTCTCATTCTGGGGTTGACACTGCAGAGCACCCCCGAGAGCAACATCACCAGTCCTAAAAAGCCTCAGTGGGTCATTCAACTCTGACACAGTGGACTGCTTTAACCAGTTCATGGTCATCTAGACCCTTTTTTGTTTCACGTCAGATGCTCTTTAACTTAAAACTGTAAGGGTTTGCTGTAACTGAATGTATCTGTACACCCAACTAACCAAGTCTGATTTTAGCTTTTAGTTTTCCACAGCCCCTAAGGTAGGCATGAAGATCATTTGAATCAAGTTAGACATTAAAAGCAATGAGTCAAGGTTGTAGAAATGTTACAGTTAGGGGAGGGAATACATATGAAAAATGGTCTATCTATAAAGCTTCAGAGATTTTCCAACTTTATGTCTCTTTATGTCCAAAACATTTGTTGTAATGTAAACCGCTTTGACTATTTTGTACATTTTCTGGCACGTTTTCCTTGGTGAAGTGTCTTTGAATTTGTGAGTGGCACAGAGAAAAGAATGAGGTTCACAGATACTGTATCTGTCTGACAGCTGAAACTCTCTGTATCCTTTATTTTGTTCCCTCTCTGTAATTGCGGGCATATTCATTCCAGCTTTGTCGCTAGTTTATATGCAGCTGTGTCTAGATACCAGCCGACAGTTTTAGACACTTACTCTTCTTTCCCCAAATTGAGAAACATGCTTATCAGTGCAAATTAAATGAAAGCTGAGCGAGATGGGGGGCGGGGGCGGGGGGGCAGAGAGAGAGCGAGGAGTAGCAGAAAAACAGGAAGAGAGAAAAATCCACAATGAAAACCAATCCTTGTTCGGGGAAACGGAAACTCTCACAAAGTGACCATTTTTGTCACTTAATTTAGTTTTAGTTGCGTCCCATACACCACGGCTCAGTGTGATGGGAAGAGTGTGAGGCTAATCCAGTTAGCTGAGAGACAGCCTTGCTTTGGTTCCCTTCTACTCTCAGACCGGCTCTTTGTCCTGACTGGCTGAGTGCTGACCAGGCTAAAAGCTTTTGAAGTAAAGGTGAAGAGCAATTAGATTCACTGTCATGCACACAAACACACACACACAAACACACACACAGAATCCACAAAACCCTAAAGATACCCACACAAACGCTGCTGAACTGTGCACAGCCACGCCGTGTCACAAGACTTCCTTTGACGTGTGCACCACTCCTTATTCTGCCTTCGGCCATAATGTTTCTTTTTAATACGACACAGATTTGGAATCAAACACTGGCAAAAAACTGAATGAGTGTGGAGACAAAATGCTCGGATAACTTTAATATTTCCTTGTGTGTTCATGGCGTGCAACGTTTCACTTGAGCTTTGTTGTAATATTTGTTCCGTAGTTTTGGTATATGCAGTTGTGCATGTGAAATTCCTGTGCTAACCGTTGTTTTTTTGTGTATTTTCTGATTGTATTCTTCTGTATTAGTTTGTGGATACTGTTGTTTAGAGTTAATCTTACTTTGAAGGTTTAGAGCCTAAAACTCTGACACTCAGAATTTTGTGACAGGGTCTCTTTGGTCACCACCGATAAAAACTGGCTTTCAGTTTTATCAAGAGACCACCAACAAAATCATGTCATTGTCTTGTAGTTAAGTAAAATTGTTCTGCCAAACATCCAAGATGCAGCTTATATTAATTTCCTCTGCATCCCAGAGTTGGTGGGTTGTTGACCAATTAAAACCCTATTTTGACAGAATAAAGTTAGATTAAAAATGGCCATACAGAATACAAAACATGAGTTTAATCTCAAATGAAAATTTTTTGTAATGTAAAAACTGTGTAAAAATCACACATACTTAATTGTTCTAAGGTTTTTTGTCAAAAAGACAAGTCCATAAAAGGCTGATGGCTTCAACCTGTCTATTGGTCATCAAATGCACCATGATTTCAGTAAATGTACCATTCATGCAGTGGGTCCAAATTGACCATGTTTTAAACCCGTTTATGCAATTATCTCTTTTTTCTTATTGTTGTTTTGACTTGTTCTCAAATGTATTTCTATTCTTAAGATTAGCAAGAGTATAACCAAATAATAAAAGTGTACACTCTGAGCACAAAGGGAAGGAGATGTGTTGCAATTCCTTTTCATTTTACACTATGAACTAAACTCTTTTTTTAATGGAATTTGGAGGACTTGGGAAAGGTCATGCAGCCTGCTGTGTTATTTTTATTTTTTGGATAAATATTTTATGTGGATGTATGTTAAATCAAAGCACATCATACCGGTTATTATGGGTATTAAACACAAAAATGTAATTTGCAGTAGGTGCACATCGAAAATAGTTGATGGTGTGAGTAATTTATTCCCCTTTTATAGATTCATACACACACAAAACACACACACACTCACACACACGCACACAGACATCTGTCACTTTTTTCCTGTTGCACAAACAGTGATACCATTCGGTCAAAATACACATTGGAACTTTTCCAACTATCTTTTCCTTAAATTCTAAACACTGTCTTTTCTTTCACGCACGCTTACACACACACCTTTTTTGCCCCTTCAGTAAAGGACATTTATTCTGATTACGTTGGGCCCTGGAGATCGAAGATTGTAGTAATCAGAAAACTGGCCGGGCATCTATCACTGCAGCAACCAATCAAACAGCCTGCTTCACCGGGAGCGAAAGGGGGAAAAATTACACACAGAAATGATTCCCACCAAGTGTGTGTGCCCTCGTACTCCTATTCTAGTGAGGACAGCCTGAAGAGTGTTTAAAGGGTCATTGGTATTCGCTTTAAAGACACAACAGCGTGAGACATATCTGTCAAAATGAAGTGAAAGTTATTAAGTAATTAATGTGCTTCGGTGTTAAAAGATAAGGGAAAGAGTCCTCGTCACTGCTCGGTCCTCACAGGAATCAGTTACAGTGTTTGTGTGATTTTCTGTCTGTCTGGGGAGTGTGAGGCTATTTGTTTTAGCTGATGATAAAGGCAGCGGTGTATTTAGAGCGACAGGGAGGAGGGAATTAGGAGAAAGTGTATGAAATGGGTTTAGTAGCAACATTGCTGAAACCCTGAAGACTGGCCACACCTGAATTTGATCAGCACACACACACAACAGAAGCTTTGGCGCCCTTTGAAAAGCACTTTTTCTTTTTGTCTCTTATTGTCATGGACCCGCACGCACACCGCAAACTGCAGGCGTGTGATTACTGGATGTGTGTTACCGCTGCAGATCATCACACACAAACACACACGCACACTCAAAGGCGGGGCTGTTTTCAAGGTTTGGCTATTCCCTGTGGACACACGCAGATGAATATGATGGAAACCATAAGGGAGTAAAAAAACAGGAGACAGAGGGAGTAAAGAAGCCAGACGAACAGAAAGTAAAGTAAATTAAATGATAAATAGGTGGCAAACAAGTTAAAGAAGAAAAAGTCCAGGAGGGCTGCTGTTTCGTTTCTTAAAAACAAGCAAGCAGTCATTTTTTCCCCTTCCATTTGACTGCTGCCAGGCATGATAATGTTCACCCATCGTACTGTTCTGTATCACTTTGACAGAGATACTTAAGGTTTTTCTGCAATGACCAGTGAGGCTAGCAGCCACATAGCGTTCTCTCCCCCCCCACACACACACACCTTGAATGACAGCAGCAAAATGGGAGTCAGTAAAGACACAGACAGCACCAGTAAAAACTTTATGGATTTTTTTTTTTTCGTCACTGTGACGCAGTGGCCCACAGGGAGCTGTCAGGGTTTCCCCATAAAGACCAGAACACCGCTGACCAAAGGTGCATCATCAGCAAGTCAAACATATCAGATATGTCTGATGGAATGGAGACAAACTTGGTTTCCAAGGTTCCCAATTGTAATATTGTAATGAAATTTCAAATCGCCCGACTTTTCCTCCAGCAAAACAACGTTCGTTCGCTTGACGTCAGAGAAAGTGCAACTGTTCGTGTCCACGGGGGGTGCTTCTGAACATGATGGATTGCAATGTTTTGCAGGATTGGATTCTTTAATGGACCTACCAGGAAGCAATGTCACAACGGATGATTGACAGACGCTCGGCCTCCCAGAAAAAACAAAACGTGAACCCCGACTGGCTGTTTTTCTCTGGGATGTGTGGGCAGTGAATCAGCATGAACACACGGATAAAACACGCTGTAAAAAAAAAGCACGCTTTTGCCTGACAGATTACGCAGTCATCACACTTCAGACATGGAGCTGGAATGAGATCACACGTGGCAGCGCTACAGGATGTATCCAGTCTTGTAGAAAAAAGGGCCTTTTTTGAGCTGCACAAAGACAGCTGTTTGCAGGTAGAAAACACACACATAACCAGGCGGATACACACTGAGAAAAAGATAGATAGAGGCTATCGCGGAGGGGAAAGGTCCATAGGTGTGAGTGGATTTTATTTGGAAAGGGGGGTGAGTTTTAATGTGTGCGTGCTTATCTGTGTCGATCACCGACTGCTAAATAGAGTGTGTGTGTGTGTGTGTGTGTGTGTGTGCATGCATGTGTAATCATTCTCTCCATCTGTTCTCTCTTCCTGCTTCAGATCTCGGTTATGTTTTCCTACTGTGATCCTGCTGCTGTTAGCTGTGCATCTGAGGAGCGGAGGGACTCCTCTCCACTTCCTTCACACACACCTTATCCCCTTCCTGAATCCCCAGGTTTACAAAGCCTCATTAAGCTGACCCCCTCCAACCATCATACACACACACATTTCGAGCCATAACACACGTGCACCTCAGCACATGTTACTAGCATCTGGTCCCCGTGTGCTATGCCAGCAATTTCCTGTCCTGTGTGTGTGGATGTCTGTTTGTATTTCAGCAAAAGGTAAAAATCCAAATTGAAGCGATCATCACAGCTGGAAACATCCTCGCCGCTATTTCTTTTCTCGCAAGTAATAGACAGTGAGGTTAGAAGGCAAAACAACAGCTTGTTTGCTCATGCAATCATCAAAACAAAAAATCACGCTCGCATGAAAGTACCACATTGAAAACGGGAATGTAATAACAAAAAACCAGCCTGGGATTACAATAATGTTACAAATGGCTCTGACGCAGGTTTGGCCAAATATGGACTTTATCTTGGTAATGTCCAGAAAAGATTGCCATTGGCTGTGTTAAAGATAAATTGGAAAATGTGCACTCGCACACGAAAAAAGATGCATAATTGCCAAAGCAAAGAGTAATCACAAACCATTTTGGCAGTTACTGCTTTTTTCATTCATACTTTGAGACTTGTCAGAATAGAAGTGTAGACCCTTTCAACATGGGGTCAACATGATTCAGTGGATACAATCAATAGCTAAATACATGGCGCAAACCTACATAAAGAGTACTTTTCAAAGGATTTTGTGCCTTGTTAAAGAATCACTTTGGAATGATGTTTGCACTGATGTGGGGAAAGTCATAAAAGCCCAATTTATTATTCAAATCTCTTTAGGTATAGTAATTTGAAAGGTTATCCTAAGGGTCATATTTCATGGTAGCAACTAAACAAAAAAAAACAGTATTTTTTTAAGTCTCTAATATTACTGTTCTGTATTCTTGTACTGTTGACTAACAGTAACTCTTGAACTCTTGTGTATCAGCCATCCATTTCTGCAGACATGAAACTTCTCCATGTTAAATCTTCCCAGTTTCCCCTTCCTCTGTAACCGGATTCCTGGCATGTTTTCTTTCCACTGTCAGTCTTTTAGTACTGTTCATAAAATTGGCCCAGATTGCTCCATGTATTATTTCCAGCTAGAGAGAGTCAGTGTATTGGCATTTGTGTATTTTAGCTACCAGGCAACAGTATAAATCTGTATTGATGATATGGCAGTCCCTATGGGACACGGTAGATGAGAGCCAATCCTGGAGCCTATTGATGGTGTGGAATTGCTTTTGTAATATTGTTTGGGAAGACAGACGACTGAAGGAGAAAAAAGGTGTGTGGGGTGGGGGGGGGACCCTATAGCCTAGGTGTGATTTTTCTGTTCCTTTCATTGTTCTAACTTTACAAGAAAGGGTACTGAAAAAGCCGAGATTAAAAAATAACAGAAAGAAATATAAGAAAAGAATCAATAAAAAAGGAAAAAGGCAGAATATGTGGATGTATTTTTCAGAGGAGAGTGATGGATACAACAGTTTTTTCATGAGGGATTTTGCATGATTGCATGGGAATTGAATTTGGAGTACAATGCTTACTGTTGATGTGAGTGCTCACATATACAGGAGTTATATCAGTCGCAATGGTCTTGGATCGCCCTGTTTGCCGTCTCCTTCACGGGGAGCAAGGAAATATGATAATATGAAGAGTTTATGTGCTACATCACAGCCAGAGGAAGCCAGAGTGACAAGTGAGACGCACTTAGTCATGCTGAAGCGGCACATTTCTTGTTGAACAGCTGTAAGCTACACATGCACTGGGTTTTTACTGCTTTTTAATGTTGCTTTTTTAAATACAATAACCCCAAATTGTGACAATGCAACCTCACACACTCTCTATTCTTCCATTTTCTGATATTCTCTAAATAATATCAAACAAACCATGCCTGGTGGCCATAATGCAATATGGGACTGTGTACTTTGGGGTAGATTTTTAGTATAAAATGATCCCAATTTGTCAACAACCACAATGATATGAAAGGCTCAGGAAGCCTTGGCTATTGTTATGACTTGACTGGTTCATTTAGCTTTTAATAAACCTTTCACATGCAGTTAATCTTGCCAAGAGCTTTTTTTTCTGATTCTTCTCAGATATGTCAATCATTCTTCAACTTGGCACCTCATCTTATGTTTCGTCCCCGCATCCTGCTCCCAGAATGCCTTCCAACTGCTCTTTTTTGTTTTCTACAGTCTCAGTCACTCTTTCGCTCTAACACTTTTGATGTCTCTGTTTTAATTCCTTCATCTCATCGACAGGTGAGGTTCATGCAGAGGCCTGGCTATTAGACTATACGTTCCCTTGAACAGCTCCTGAAAGCCATCTAACAGCGAAGAGGCTCACATCATATCAGAGAAATGCTGACACATTAACATACTAGTGTTCAAAGCATCTGTGAGAGTATGAAAATTTGGCCATTGGCTTTGATCTGTAAATAGCCAAATCTTCAAAGCTGAAAGTTGTATGTGATTTCCTGAGTGGTTACTCCTAAGCGGTGGTTATTTGTTCCTGCAATGTTGTGTTGAAGGGAATGAGTTAGTGGGCTCCATGTAGGTCAGTCTTAGAAAAAAGAAAGTGTCTTTTTTTTTTTTTGTAAGTTATCTGATGGCAAGAGGGCATATGTGGTATTTGTTGTCTTGGATATTTCCATCTATAGCACAAACGTGTGCATAGATTGTTTAACTGGTGAACCTTCATTGACTGGAGACATGAATCTTAGCCTGTTTGGTTATATGTAGTCTTGGAAAGTATTTAAAACTCACTCAGAGATGACTGTGAAAGTTTTAAAGTTCTAACTTACACAGTTAGTTACAACACTGTTGTGGAAAAACGTTACATTATATCATATTGTTATATTTCTTTAACATTATTTAGTCTTTACCAAGTCTTAAAAGTAGGAGACAAGTAAAGAGTGAATATTCGCAGTCTAAAACAATTCCACTCTCATAAACTCTCAACAGTTCCAAAAGAACATTACATTACGGTCTTCATACCAGTTTCCATTTGTAGCATGATAGATTCCCAATTGTTTGAAAATGACCTTCCCTTTCCCTGGATTGATGGGCAGAAACAATTGTCTCCTTTAGGATCATTGCTGATGTCTTTTCTCCTTGATATTGTGTTAACGCACACCTGAAAACTCAAGACCAGCAAACTGCCACAACTTCTGTTTTATTACTGATGCTCTTATGGCTGAGATGAAAAATAAAATGTCCCCAATGCATGGGGAATTCAACAGCTTGAATTTAGGAATAATACTAAAATGATTAAAAGAAAAGGGAACTCAACTAAGCTATTGATGACCCTAAGAAGCAAAGTTAATCTCATGACAAAAAGATGCTTAGTCATCAGATATTTTTGTAAACGGGGCCATGATGCTCGACAAGTCAAGTCTGATGAAAAATGAATTGACATGAATCATTCAATGACAAAAATTTGCTCATGTTGAATACTTATCTACTCATTTTAAACAGAAAATACATGTGGGGATGCTGTTGAAAATGCACTTCATTTACCATAGGTGACAACAATCTTGTTAAACGTTTGCCGCTGTTGATATGTTTAAAAAAGTTTTGGAACAATTTCCCAGATAAATTAGCTCCTCCTTGTTTACAGTGTTGAGGTAGTTTTACTTTACAAGTGATATCTTAAGCTTCCAAGAAGTTCATAAATATCTCTTTTGATATTTATATATGTACATATAAGATTCAGCTTCAAGACTTTCAGGACATATGATGCCAGGTCTTGAGAATGGCACATAATTCTGACAGTAACTTTTATTCGCAGCATTGAATAATAAAAAAAGTTGCAGTCGATCAACTGACTATGACACGAGCTAGAATTATCAAGGTGATGGCACTGACCCTTGATGGTTGGTGAATGACAGATTCACAACATAAAGATAGCATAACACACAACATAGCATTTCTCATAATAAGGCACTATTTTTTTTTTACATGACAGTTGCCCCAGTCCTGGGATGTAGAAGGTACCAATCATGCTGTGCTTAAATTTGTATAATTTGTTCTTCCATGATGCTTTGGGCATTTTACAAGAGTTATCTTGTGATTCTTGTAGGAATGAAACGTAATAACTGAGTGGTTCAAGTAGCATGAGACTTGATCAGCACATGGATTGGCCACATTACTGAGTTTAGTAAGAATAGAAAATGTGTTCAAATATTTTGGAGAATATTAGCTGACACAATGCCTTAGAGCCTTTATGTTCCTTCTCTAAAGCTTTCTTTCGATTTTGGTGGATGACAAAGAGCCCAGCTCCCATTTTCTTTGTCTTAAACATACACTGATCCTTTAGTTGTGTTTTTGAGAATCCACACACAACCTAATATACACATAGCCATCCCCCTTGGTTTCTACATTCCTTATAAACACACATATGCACACAAACAAGATGTCTGAATTGCTGCCATTGTGCCCCCCCCCTCCAAAAAAAAAAACTCCAGGGACCCACGCAGGACACAACAATGTAAATTGTATTCCCCACCATTGTCTCCGTTTGCCCATTTTTCTTCTGCCACCTAGAACACACCCACAAAAATGCACACACCCGCACACACATGCACACACACGCACACTCATGCACACGCGCAGGGAGCCCAGTTCTTCATGATTGCTGCAGAAAAAAGCCAGCGGTATTGTTATTATTGTTGTACTTGTTGAAGACTGCACCGTCAGCAGAAAATGCCGCTGGTTTGTACACGCTGTGTGTGTAAAAGACAAGGAGAGAAACAAAGAGACCCTGTTTGTGTCATTGCGAGTGCGTGTTCAGTGGCCTTGCTCTGGATTCATAACCCAATCCAACATCAAAAAAACAAAAACACTTGGTGCCAGAGCAGGGCTCTTGTTCGATGAAACCTTTTTTCAAACTCGTGTGTACTTAATAAACTTAATAAAGGTGCAACAAGGCCAGCAGTCCCGTGCATAATGGGAGACACACTGTCAGTGCTGTAAGATTTCCTGTTGTCATTTAGAGTTCCATTTGTTTTACCACAAGTTTAAGCTAAAAAGTGGGAAACTCACAGTAAATAACAAACAGAAGGCAGCAAATTAAATGATGAAAACAACGAAAAGAAAAAGGGAGACATTGAAATGTGAAGGAAAGGGGGGAAAGGAGCAGGAAGAATTTCGTGAAGTATTGTATACTGCCATTAATTTGGCTTTTGCTAAACCACAAGGGGATGCTGGGAAATCGATGCCGGCTGATTGCTACTTTTACAGAGCAACAACACTTTCAGCAAAACTGCCTTTGCTTCCTGGTGTTGTTTCTCAACTTCATTGTTCCATCTTGCAAAACCATGCTTTGTTCAGTTTATTGGGAAAAATATAGGAAAAATGGGATTGAAAATGTTACAACTTGAGAGGAATGTTACAACTCTTAATGTTTCAAGCTCTTTTCTTCTCCGACCGGTGATTCAAAATGCAGCTTTTGATATTCACCAACTGCACAGCTTTTCGATCTTTTATTTTTTTTTACTGGGCATGAGCATGTGGATACACTCTGCCATGCGCAACATGTTTCACTTGGTTAACACTCCGATCCATTCCGACAGTAAGACCGACGGAAAAAAAACTCATATCAGAGGTTGCCTAAAGGAGCACTGGCAAAGAGTTATCCAGCATGCATAGAGAGAAGCAAAATGTGTTATCATGTTTGACCCACATATTTTAAAACTGATCCAGATATGTGCAACATGCTTATTTATGCAAGTTCAGTTAGTTTCACCGACCAAATTGGATGAGTGCAAAGCAGTGGGACAAAACCACCAGTGTCTTTGTGATCAAGCAGAGTTGGAAAATTATAGAATGAACGTGACCCTTTCAAACAAGAGCAAAACATAAATGGATCAATCGATGAGTGGACGGTTTGGGACAGATTATTGATGATAAATGTTTGCTTTGCATCCTCACCGAAAGGCACATCAACTCATGTCCAATGAATAAATAAGATATGCGAGGTAAATGGTTGATTCTACAGAAATAAAGAGAAAAAAAATCCTCTTCCGATATCTCCAAAGCTGAATATATTTTATGCTGGGGGGCAGTGGGTATCTCTCAGACGGTGCACACAGGCCTGAAAACGCTGCAGACCTCCACAGTTCCACCGCCCTGCAAGCCTATCTCTCAGCCACTGCTCATCCAGCCATTCACTGAAGATTAACTCAATACAAGTGGCTGAGTCTCCCATGTGAAAAGTTTGTATTTGTTCAAAGAAACCATGAATTTTCATTCAGAAGGGGGAAATGAAAAGCAGCCTATGTTTGAGTCCCATTTTGTGCCCCCCCCTCCTCCCCTTCTGTCCAAGCCTGAAGTCTGTCACATTGACTTCAGTGCTCAATAAATACTTTTCCTCAATCACTTTTTGCCTTTGTTACAGGCATTTTCGTGGCAAATGGATGTTAAAAATGTCTCTCTTTCCATCTTGATTCAGTAAACTCCACTGTTTAGTATTTGTACTGGTACTCAGGCCTCTGGAGGTGAATGCTGCTTGATTAAAACACAAAAAAGATTATGTGTGGCAGTATGAATGGTCTATATATATATATATATATATATATGAACATAATTATTTAGAGAGAGAGAGATAGATATTGAATGCTGCCACATATCATGTAAAATAAACAAACTGACTATGCCTTTAACTCATGAAAACTCATTAACTCAACAAACCATGTCATAAAACTCTCTGCAGCTCCCACGAAGAGAAAAGAAGTTGATTGTTTTCATTTTTTTCATTCCAGTTTTTCCTTCTGGGGTTGGAGCAGCAGTTCAGCCAGCGTGGAGTAAAAAAAAGGTGGAAATTCCATCGCCTCATTTTTAAAGTAGCTGCAATAACCGAGCAGCAGGAACTCGCCCTGTGATGGAAGACTGATATCGCAGTAAGTTTTTCATCAGAGTAAGCCTCACATGGGATGTGAGCGGCAGAAATTAAACCCAAACACATCCGTCACATTTACATACACTCATAGATGGTTTTTGGTGAGTATGTCTCATCCAGTCAAGCACAACAGACCTCCATGACTTTTTCTCTCCATGCATCCCTTCCCTTCTGCTTCTCCCCATCAAGTTATCTACCCTTTCCACACCAACCCACACACACACACACACACACACACACACATTCTTATCATTAATTCTGGGCAGTATGTATAGCTGGCTACCAAGGTATAATATAAGCAGATGAGATTGAGAGAGGTCCAGCTTCCTTTAACAAAGAGTCAAAAGGACAAAGCTCAGCCATTGTGAGTCAGGGCCATAATGAAAGCATTAAGATAACTCTTCAATATTTATGAAAGTGAGTTGGTCTCGGGCCACGCGCGCCCACACATACATACACACACAAAACGGTCTGTTGGGCTATTCATTATATAAATTGATTTAGTTGAGTTTTCCCTGGTGGTCCCTCTGTGATACCAAGTTTCATCCTGCCATCCAACCTGCATGTGTGTGTGTGTGTGTGTGTATATTTTAGTCTCTTTTTGTTTGCGTTTGCAAGATGGTACGGTATTTTTTTTTTGTATGCAAGCATGTGGTCACTAATGCATGAGTCTTAATGGTGAACGTGCAATACAGACTTAAGGTGGTGATGGTGTATGTGTGCAAGTTTGAGGGAGAATGGTCTTGTTCTTCTAAAAAAAAAACAAATGACTGTGTGAACTTTTTGCTTTATGTCTCTTTTTGTAGGAGTTTGACAACATCATTGTTTTTTTCACCTTTGTTTTTCTTAAGGCTGTCTCCTTTTTTAAAAATATTGAACTATAATGAAAAGTAATTAAGAAAGGATAAGTATATATACAGATTTTAATCCATACTAAATTTTCACCCGAGACAAAATGATATTATCATAAGTGAGTCATCAGCATAACACAATTGATCACTGTTGCTCTCAATAAATCACAACCCATTACTCACCACTCTTAGCTCTTTTTCATTGGAAAAATCTCATTAAAACTGCAGAAACGATGAATCCTCAGTATATATGTTTGAAAACTGCAAAAAAGGTGTGTAGAATGACCATCAAGGAAAAAACAAAAAACACTTTGAGTAAACCATACATACACTTTTCACCCAAAAAACTGTTGTATTTATTCTGAAACATTCTAAAACAATCTTTTCCAATTCAAGCAAATTTGATAACTATAATTTGATAGTCTTGAGGTGTTTACAAAGGCAAAAAAAAGGTCCACTTTCTATCCCTCCATTTGTATTTCCATGATAGCAGCCAACAGCAGTGTAAAACACGAGGAAATGGTTGTTTCTGTAAAACATTATAGATAATTAGACCCGTAGAGACGTAATTGGATAATACAATTCACAGTTCTAAACTGAATTTTACAAGCTGGCCAAACCATAGTCTTTATTGTGTGGGATGGCATTTCGCGTTTTCATTTTTTTGGGGTTGTTACGTGTGATTGGGGACACTCACTGGAGTTTGGTTTGTCTTTGTTATCTCTCCATCTGCTGTGAATTTGTTGTACCTTATATCTTGAAATCCTTTGTCCTCATCCAAAATTTGTTTTTATTGCTGTTTCTCTGCACCCATTTCTTGGGAGAAATTACTTTCACTCTCAAACAGTAGGTTGTGACAGGAAATAATGCTCCTGCCAGCTTCAGAAAAAAACAAAAAAAGCGGATTGGACTCTCACATTTTTTAAAATTTTTAGAAAAAGAATACAACAAACAACGGGGTCTTTCTGTGTCTCTGTGAAAGAGTAGTGCAGGTTGTATAATCCTTTAGTTTCAAGTGGCATTAAAAACAATACCTTCACAAACACAAAAGTCAATGACTGATGGAAATTGTTTTCATTCTGATGGTGTAATTGATTTCCATTTTTCTTAGGACACTCTGCATCACAAATCAATGGAAATGTAACCGTGCAGTGGCAGTAAAGTTCGACCCATATTTTGCTGGTATTACTGATGTGACGCAGACTGTTCCATGATCTTCCTCCTAACTTTCTTCTTCAGTAAATCCAGAATATTCTTTTACGGGGTGGCTGGTGCCAGATTTATCCTTTTACACATCTGAGACATCAGGAAGGAAACAGTATTTGACAGCCTGGGAATGAGAATAAGTTTGATACAATGTGGCATGACAGTAAGCTTGACCCAGGGCAGTTGACCTGATATTTCTTATTACTCTCGAACAAGGTCCACGTCCAAGGTGCATACTGATGTTGTCCTGAATTAAAGAAATACTTTGAATTTCTGATACTCCACACATGCCCCTTAACAACAACCTCAAGTCCGAGTATTAGAAATTAATGTCTAAATGTATATGCTGGACTATACACAAATAAAACACCTTTTGTACTTTATGTGGCATTAAAAGTTACTTTGGGATTTAAAAAGACACAACTTAGTAGAGCTTAAAATGATCTCAATAAATAACAAATTCATTTGTTGCACAAAGACATGCTCTGTTTGGTTTTATTAACAAGTATCATGAAAAAACAGCACTGTCCCTTTACTAAAAATGATTAACTACATACTGATATTCAATAACGGAAGTGAACATTGCAGCACTTACCACTGATGCCTTGTTTTGTCCTCTCTCAGCAGGCTAATCCTCTGCTCACAGCAGATTGTCCAACTTCACCCAGTCTCATTCCACACTGCTGCCCAGCGAAGCTTGGTCTTCCATTACCGTCTCAATCATTTTTGGGAGCCGTTTCCCCAAAAAGGCTTAAAAAATCCAACCCTCTCTTCTCCCTTCTTTCTTAAGAAATGTGGCCAATAAAACACTTCCCACCCCTCTGATGTTTCTCTCAATGGAAAACAAAAACTGTGGCTGGTTCCCACAGTTGTCTGAGTTTTTTTTTTTTTTTACTGAAGGGATTAAATCATTAATCATGGAACATCAGTGTCAGTTTGCTTCACTTCATAGACGTGATTCCCTCTGTGACGGCACATTTGATGCTCGGTGGCAATGCAGATCAGGTGGTTTCTAAATTCATCCGTCCATCCATTTTCTATACTACTTTTTCCCAAAAGGGCTGGTTCCCCTGGGGACTCAAACTCGGAACCCTAAATTCATCATCGGGCAACCAGAACAAATCTTACTTAAAGATGACACATTGTTAAAAGGATATCTAAAAACAAGCAGGAATGATAAAAACATCTGGGGAATATGCAAGGTGCAGGCTTAGGTTCTGAATAGACTTGATTATTTTTACAATTTATGTGCAATCACAGGAAGATATTACAGTCACAAATCACAAGTAACTTCTCACTCTTTCTGCTCGATTCCATCAATTCATGCATTTATCTATGGATCCATATGTACGCCGACAGACCTGTTTAATCATTCATCCTGAAGCGTCTCAATCCTTGAGCATCTCCGTTTCTATTCCCTCGCTCATTAAGTCCGCCTTCTTTCCATCAATCCATCCATTTCTGCACCCCACTCATCTCCGCTCCTCCCCTCTAAGTGCCAATCATTAAGCTGTCAGTCAGGGGAGTTTGCATGTTGACGGGGCCTCGGGAGGCCTCTTATGATTTATGGTGAATAGACGTGAATGCACAGGTTTCCTCCTGGCTAATTCATCTCCCTCTCACTCTTTACCTCACCATGGTTTTAATTCTCTCAACTCTCTTAAAAGAAAAGCTAATTCTCTAATGCTCATTTTTGCATCTTTTAAGGGTTCCACTCTTCACCATTGCTCTCTTTTTTCCCTGAAAAATGTCAGTTTGTAGCTCATGGAGCTCATTCATCTGTCTATGTCTTCCGATTATATCTATTATCAGGTAAAAAAACACCATCTAGGTCCACTCCTTGTTCAGAAAGCCATTGCAATTTACACCAAGGCTGAAGAAAAGATTGTGGAAGGTTGTCGGGACGACGCCGTGTTTGAGATGAGCCATCACCAGATTTACAAGTCTCCCTTGGACAATCTCCCCAGAGTCTAGCCTCTGAAAGGTTCAAGGTTCAGTTTCATTCAGAGTATATTTACTTAACAGCGCATTCTCTCACTTATGAAAAAAAAAAAAAAAAAAAAAGTAATGGCATTTTAGCAACCGAGCAATGGCCGTGTATGTTTAGGCGGCTGCCCGCGATGAGGCAGAGAGATTTACGCGCCGGCGCCTGAGGGAGCGAGAGCTTTCGATCCCTGTAGCATAATATTTTATTGTGTCAGGGTTACAGCAAGATAGGCTGCTCAAGCCGCTTCAAGGGGAAAAGGAAAAAAGCCTGACATCAGGCTTTTGGACATGGAAGAATGAAGACCAAGTGGGGAAAGGGAAGAGAGAGAACGAGGGAAAGATGAACAGAGCGCGAGAAAAGACCGTGCAGCTTTCAAAAAGCTCAGAATGAAAAGCCAAAGGAATCGAATAAGCATCAGTCAACCTGCTGATCAATGAACTGATTATAAATCAGGCACCATACAGTAAGTCAAGGCTGAAGCTCCATTAGGGAAGAGCTATGTTATCATTACAGACAAGAATCCAAAAGCTTTGGGGATAAAAAAAAAAAAAAGGAGAAGAAGAAAAGTGCCATCCATTTTCACAAAGGCTGCACAGCCAGTTACTTAACACAAGAATAGGGAAACTGAATTTAAGTTATGGCTTTTTTTTCTTACTACAGCAGACATTGCGTAAAGAGCTTCACATGAACCACAACCAACTGTAAGCGTTTCAAATGTCAACAACTGTTTTTTGATCTCCCGGTGGGAAATCAAATCCGCTTGAATACAGAAGGAAAACAAAAAACTGACGATGAAAAGATCTCAGCCCAAGTAATTAAAGCAAAATCAGAAACATAATTTATGATGATTAAAATCAACTCAGATCTCTCTTTAAGGATTAAAAAAAATATTTATCTATTAAAAAAAAGAAATCTGTTAAAAGAAAATACATTTTCTCTCACTGGATTGGACTAAAATGTGTTTTTCCTTTGAGGTTGCTTTGAGTCCATCATCAAACCAGTTTACCAAAAGTTCATAAATTAAGATGGCTAGGAATGCAGATTTAATCACGTTATGTCACCAGTATTATTTCGGGTCAAAAATCTTTTTACTCTGTTGGCTACACATGCCAAATTTTGGAGTTTGCACTTCACACACGGTATTCCTCTCTGCCCCTATTTAAACCTTTGATATGTTGCTGGCTGATGTGGTGTCTTGCTATTATCTTTTACCATATGTTAATTATCATCAGCTAAAGTTAATTTGTGGAGATGACACACTCTCTCACACTGTTCGGCTCATATCTCTTGTGCATATTGCAGTCGCACAGGAATCAATATACACACCGATATACAAATAACTACCTAGATGACCTCTTTACTCCTGTTTGCAATAATAACACAACCGCGTACCAACCCGTAAATGGCCACACAAACTTTTGGTCATGTGTGCATTGCACAGAATTATTGATCACTGTTTTCAAAAGGATGTAATGTTTAATGGAATGGGAACTGCTGAGGCAGTTGTGGCAAGGTAGCTAATGGACCGTAGGACTTACTCTCATACGGACACACACACACTGAGGGAGACAGCTGCAGTTCCTACAGCCAGTCGATGCTTCCTCGGGGACTGCTCAGCTCAACACTGGGCTTGTGAAAATGTGCCATTTTACTTTATCCATAAAAGCTGTGTGATATAATTTATAACCTTGTAACCTGCACTGGTATCGGCACAGCAATGTTAATGTCCGTCTGATGCTCTGCAGAAGACACAGCAGTGTGTGTCTGCAGGAGCAGGACCCGCTAACGTCCTTCCATGTACATTTTGTTGGACCACAACAGCAATTTATTTGTCTTTTTATGAGTGATTTCAAAGGTGTGCATTTTGTATTATGTAAAGTTTTTAAAAAGTTTTTTAAAAATCAGTGTTTTTTTAAATATCAGTGTGTGTATTGATTCCTGTGCGACTGCAATATGCACAAGAGATATGAGCCGAACAGTGTGAGAGTGTGTGTCATATCCACAAATTAACTTTAGCTGATGATAATTAACATATGGTAAAAGATAATAGCAAGACACCACATCGGCCAGCAACATATTTAAAGAGAGGCAGAGATTAATACCGTTTGTGTAGTGCAAAATCCAAAATTTGGCATGTGTAGCCAACAGATTAAAACAAATTTTTTAAAGTAGAAAATAAAGACAACACCAAGTCTTTGGTCCACCACGTTTGACCTGATGCTCAAATGTTTCCAGTCAATGAACAGCTAATGCTCACATTGGTCTTGAACTCGAAGATTGAATCTAATCCATAGTGTTCGAATGGGAAAAAATTCAAAACAGACTTTATTTGTATATATTTTTCTATTGACAGGATTTTAATTATATATGTGATATGTGAAAATGGTGCATAATTATTAGATTTGTCTATTTCACTCCCACTTAGCATGCACTATGCTTTGCACAGAACAACATGTTCAGATTTATTTTGAATTTGGATGTTTAAGAGCTAAAAGCTAAATTCAAAATTCACATAATGAAGCTATTTCTTCTTAGATTGCTCAGACTGGCTTTCATTTCAACAGTCAGGAGACTTAGTGGAGAAGAAGCTAAAGGGTTGAGTACACGTGAACCATTATGCTCGGTTAAATGTTCATTTAAATAGACATTCAATTATTTTCAGCGTGAAAATTATAGAGGCAGGATAAATAAATGGACAGGTATTTCTGTAGCGATTATTCAGAACATCATTTGAAAGATTGAACAATATATGTCAAGCCTTTCTCTCACCCTCTGTACATTCCCACATCTTTCTCTTCGGGTTTCAATAGAGCATCAGAAAAATGGAGCAGAGAGATTTATGAGACATATGACAGTTTATTTGGGGGAGGGTGCACAACTTGGACACAATTCAGTTTGCTTTAAACTGAACTTCAAAGTGTGGCTCATCTTATCCGCTGACATCACGGGCATGCTGCGTGTGAAAAAACCAAAGTGTGTAAAATATGTTCATTCAACGTGTATATGCCAAAAGGCATATTTCTGAGGCTACATGTTTCCAAGTGTTAGCAAAAAAACACAAGCGTAAGCCCTGTGTGTGTTCCTGCCATCTGGAACTGTGCATTTGGTTTATTAGCTGCTGTGTGTTTGTTTGGGATTGTGTGTGGTGTGTGTGTGAGGACTGTCCTGAGTCTGACTTGCAGGACTTGGGGAAGTGGACTGGGGGATGTGAAGAAAGCTGGAAGGGCTGCGAATGTTTGTCATATTCACAGAAAAATGGGTAAATGAGGAAGATGATGTGAGCTGTATGCATACTTATTAGTAGAGCTTAAGAAAATAAGCTGAACAAGTGTCACAGTGAGAATTTCAGAGTTGTCCCTGGACACGGCTTGGGCTGTGTACCTTCTTATTAAAGACAATGATTTATTGCTAGAAAATAACTATTGATCTCATATATTTTTATGTCTTCATTGAACAGGAAAAATGCATTTGATAAGTATATTTTACCAGCTGTTAAACAGGTGATAATGAACCATTTGTACAACACCCTCACCTATTTGCTGTGGTAAAAAGTCTTTCCTATTTTCCTTTTTTTCCTTGCATATGCTAGCTGTATCAGTAACTCGTGATCCTCTTAACGTCTCACCCACTGGAGTTTACCAATTCAAATGAAAGAAACAGACAATCACCACTCTGCTCCATCAGCATCATTTGCCTTTTTAATGCCGCGTCTCAATTTCGTAAATGCGCTCGACTTAATTGCCAACATTTCCCTTTTCGCTCTCATTTTCCGGAAGTTATTTCTATCCGACTGAATGTGAGTGAAAATACTGCTTGAAAAGGTGAAATGTTTTAAACTACAGAAGCTGCCCTTGACGAAAGTGCGCATTGTTCTTTTGTCAAGTCATTCCTCTCAAGGTGCACCTGTTGACTGTGAGTCTTGTTTCAAGTGCCAGAAAACTGCCAAAGCTTTATCTCAGGTGCAGTAGATATCATAATGATTCCGATGATCTTTATGATAAAATATCTCTATGTTATTGCAACTCTTCCAGGAAGAAGAAGTAAAAAAAGTCCAGGTAACACAGAGGTAAGCTATTAAACCTCTTGACTTTGGAAGATTAACTTAATTTTTCTATAGGCTTTGTCAGCACAAAAGCATAAACACAAGAAAACGTCAATATTAGTTAGGGATGCAAACTATATTCCACTATCAAGACAGCCTGAAGGATTTTTGCCGGCCCATTTTATAATGTATTTTGTGTATTTTCCTGACAGAGTCGAAAACATGTAGATTGGTTCAATCTGTTGATACAGAAGAAAACCTTTATATTATCCTGACATTTATGACTGATGCACCCTGTTTTGTTTTTTTATATTTGAAGATTAACATTACAACATTATAAGACTTCTGTGGCAAATCAGATATTCTCCTAAACATCTCCGAGATATAATCGGAACTTGTTCAATACAACCCACCTTCTTAAAGCTAATTAGAGTTTAAAAGCTAATGGGGAAACTATCTTCTTTTCTATTATTTGTTTTGTTAATACTTTTCCCCGCTATAGAACACCTACTTTCTCCCTCTCCTTTCTTAATTCATTTGATAACTTTAACCCTTTGCAAACACACAAACCCCCCCCCCCCCCCACCTACTAATGAGTTTGGACAAATTAGGGATCAGACATACCTGACCTGCAGGTTTTCTATAATTAGACCTTTGTTGAAAACACCCCAAGTGATTCAATGATTTCAGTCCATTGGCTGACTTTACTTCATCCTTTGCGATAAAACAGTTTGTGCTTGTTAAAGTCCTGTTCTTATTATAGGGTCTTTAGTTTTACTGTTTAGGCACCATCTCCGATGGAAACGCGTTGGGTGATTGGGGCTTGAATAAGCAGGAGAAACATTGGTGAGTCTGTTAATCCTTCTGTCAGCAGGTGTTAAGTCAGATACAGCGCGACACCTTTTTTTCCCCCCGGCATGACACAAAGATAATTACCCGAGGCCTTCGGTGTTTTGAAGTGATAGATAACATCCTGTGTATCGGTTATCCATGAAACACGTTGCGTCACATAGCTTTAAACTTGTAAAACAACAGCCTCCCTTTTCTACTCCACTCAGGATTTTTTGGTTTTGTTTTGTATTTCCATTTGGCCCTTGAAAAAATGTCAAACAAACAAAAAGCTTCTATGTTTGTATTTTTTCGGCTGTTGCCCTCATGTTGTCTTAAGTTCGTCTGACGTTCAATGACAGATTGCAAAAATGTAGAGACGCCACAGAGGGCTGACTTCTAATTGGCCCACGGAGGATTAGGGCTGGTTCAAGGGAAGTCTTTGGATGAGCGCTGATTAGAAAACAGCAGTTGGTGGAGTTGGCATGGTCCTACCTTTGTACTGGAGGTTCAAGGCCTCCCAGGGGGCCCTGAGGGGGCTCCGGAGGATCCACAGTTCATGTGCCAAATGATATTGTATTATTTGGTCATATCCCCCCCCGTCTACTTAGGAAGTGCAGGAAGGGTTAGGGAAATTAACATAAAATATTAATAATAATGCACTACGATAGAGGACTTTTTTAGTTCATTTGTCTTTTGGAAACTGTGAAAGATTATAATGTGTTTTGTTTGCACATATTAGACGCTAAGGGTCATAGTGGAGCATAATTGAACATGGTTCTCTTTTACATTATTTTAGAAGCTGTGACAGAGTGGTTAGCATCTCACACCTATACCTCATTTAGACATTTCCTAAAAAAAAATCTGGACTGGTAAACCTTCTCTTGTTAAGTGCTGATTTAATAAATCCCCATTCAAGTCATTTAAAGCGTACTTTGACATTAATTCAGTTCAACAGTGGTCTGCCACAAAGAAATGTCTTCTCAAATGTTTTCTCATGAGGTCAATACCATCAGATAAACTTAAGTGGATAAATCAAGACCGGTCCCACGCATGTGGACAGTTACAGTGATTAATCTTTAGAATTTTGCATTAGGTCTTATTTCCCTCATATTGTCAAAGATAAAACTTAAATGTAATGGATTGTCAAAAACTATTCAATATATGACATTACTCCTTGACTGTGGATGTGATGAAATAAATTATTCTATTTCGATCCTTAATAAAATAATGATTTTTTTATTTTTATTTTTTATTTTTACTGAACTATGACTTGGCATGCCTGCAACAGCATGAGGGTCAAGTGAAGCAAAGCCAGCAGTGTTGCTGTGAATTTTAATATATGAATGCTACTAAAAATAAACATCATCCTCACCAAACAGAACAGATGTCACAGCTTTTGGAAATGAGGATCAGTTACCACAACTCAAACAATGTTGTCTCACTGACTCTGTGCTGCTGTGCTGAGTAGTTTTTTTATTTTCTCTGTAAAGTAATACGATACACCTTAAGTACCATTAAATACGACATGCAGTTTGGCCTAAAACTAATTTATATTTTCAATGGGTTAAAAGAGAGCTCCCTATTGTATTTCAATTTAAAGATGAATGACCCCAGTATAGATCCTATATAGTGTTATCATTGCAAGTGTGTGTTAAAACTCCATGAGGAGGAAAATGTATAGTTTTCACTCAAGGAATGCAACAATTAAACACTAATGGAAATGACCCACCAGCTAAAAAAAGAAAGAGAGGGAAAACAATCGCTACGAGGTAATACAATTACTTGTTTAATTTCTTTATAAGATAACTCAATGGGCCTAAACTAAAATGAAGCTAATGATGGATACAAAATTCAGCTGCTATCACCTGGACTCTTTAAACATAGAGGTTTTTCTCCCCCAGTATTTTATTTTAGTTACTTTATACATTCTTATAATAAATGCAGAGAATATGATGAAATGTGGTAAATACAGTAAATTTGCAAACAAAAACAAAAACAAGAAAATTACCATTAAAGATATTTTAATGTTTGTTAATAATATCCTCAGAGGTTAAAGCTGATTTTACAAACTTGCTCAGTTTGATCCTCATAATAATTGTATGTATGTTTGAAAGAACATTCTTGTATTTAAAAGGTAAAGTCAGCATTTGCCTTGACCATCAGACACATGTAACAGAACCCTCTAAAGCCCCTTGTCAGAGCAGTCCCTCGGCTGGGTTAAGATTTCTCAGAAGTCCATACTAAATGATGGAAAAATGTCCATTCTTTCTCCAATTTCTCACTCCATTGCCTCCTCTTTCTTCTCTTCTCCCTCCTCTTGTATTCTCACAGCTCACTTTGCTCGGGGAAAAGTGGTCTGTCAGTCATGTGTGGCCTTTGTCAGGTTTTCAGCTAAAACCTGGGTAATCCCGCCATCGCTGAAGCTGTTAACTGGCTAATTACGGAGTATATTGGCCGTCACAGCCCTCTAATCCTCTGCTCTCATTCACTTTTGCCCTATTAAGGATCCCAGTGGATTACTGTAACAATCACACCTCCTTCTCTCTTTGATGGTATATGGGGATTAGTATTAAAATAAATAGTGTGTGTCACAGGAACGATGGCGGTGCTGCCATGAGAGGGGAGAAAAAGACCCTGACAATGAGGAAGTTATACACCCAGAGATGTATTTTTAATACGTGTTGAACAAGTAAGTAATGCTTTAGTCCTGAAGTCATGGAATGTTTCGACAAAGTTGAACAGTGGCTCTAAGTGGAACTGTGTGCATTAATCCACCGGACTATTTGATCTACTTTCTGAAACATTAAAAAAAGGAAATTCCTTTTCCAGTCTGCTTTGGCTTATATTCTGTATATTATCTGTTTTTTTTTTTTTACTGAAACAAGAGTCACAAACTTTTTTTTCAGATATAGAGACAAACTTTTGGTACAAATTTGTAACTAAATATGGGAAGGAGAAATATAATCAAACAGTATCCAAAAAGGACATGCAATGCCAAATATTGAATACATTCAGTTGGAATTGGTAAAAATGCATAATCTCTTAACCATTCTCCAAATATCTTCAGTATAATACGCCTCAGTAAGTAAAGAAGAGAACTGGTTGTGTTTCGTACATTAACTGTGGAATGAGCCAGAAATATTTGCAAGTGAAATGTCAATGTAATTATCTGGGTCCTGCATTCTCCAGGACAGTTTTGTTAACAGATGGTATTTAGTCCTTGCCATGTTCCATGGCACTTATTTTCCATGACAGTGTGTTCCCTATTTGTTCCTTATGGCTGTAGTCAGCTACCATTTTCATTTAGCTGAATATCTTTAGTGAGATACACTGACTGATATTTGAGCTATAATGTTCTTTTTGCTTTAATCACAACCCCCCCCCCCAAAATAAATAAATAAATAAAAAAGCATGAGTGACTTAACTAAAAGATAGTTAAGTTGCCAACATGACTCCTTTAGCAAATAAAGACCACTGTTCTGGATGATAAACTGTTCCCCAGTGAATATCGATAAATTTAACGGGATTTTAACACTTTCATTTCACTGAACATTTTCTGACATTATTGAAACCATCTTTAAGTATCACTGTCAGTTCTGCTTGCAGGCAAACATAGCAGTGAACATAGCAAACATACCAACTGATCAAAACTTGTTCCGAAAGCTACTATTCATCAATGCAAAAAATTGGAAAGTAGGATGGAGTTGTAGATAAAAAGGCATAGACATCCTAACATTAGCTGACAGGAGCCACACTGAAGTAACACACCGTTGGAAGAAAGGAACAAAACAGATGGAAAATAGAGGTAAAAGTAAAACATTCTAAAAGCTTGCATGTGTTTCAACATTTAATAGGTGGATGAGTTTGAGTTTGGCTACCATATGTATTTGTCTCTCCCACAGCCAACCACATTTTCATTCTCTTCATTCGCCTGCACAAATGCACAGGATTATTTTTCTCTTCTTATTTATTTGGACCCCTCTTTCTTGCAGTGATGCCACATTTAACCTATGTCATGCCTTTGATAGTGTCAAGCACAGTGCTTATCTAATTTCAAAATGGTGACACATCATTTTTTTTCTTCTTCTTTTCTTGATTAAATTGTAATTATTCACCTCAGCTCAATGACAGTTGCAAAGCAGAGAGACTTCTACATCAACTCTGGTCTTTGCCTTTCCATTCCAAAATCTTGGAATTCACACGTGTAATTACTTTAACCCAATGATAAGTTTAAGAAGATTAAGATAAACCTGCTCTGCTTATCTTAAGGAAGAAGTTTCATGCCTTTAGTTGCTGATGATGCAAAAGAAACTTAATTCTGAGTGAAATTCAATTTTGGAGGATTTTTCAATGCCAATATGTCCAGTGTTCCATCATTACATGAGCCTTCATAGCTAGTAAAGTCTTAAAAACGCATGCACAGTTTTCAGAATAATGAATTCATGTGTACATACAATTCATGTAACAATAAACTTCCGGGTGTTGAGGAATTTAAACTTGGATAAGTGACAGGTAATGTTCTAGATATGTTTGTATTTTAATTTTAACCAAGAATGTTCAGGCAGAACCCAAAAGTCTTTGATATTTCTAAAAATATGGAACAAATCACATACACATTGAAATGACTTTATGGGACGACAATTCAGTGGTACCTGTCAACACAAATTTCAATTTCCTGGAGGATGAGGCTATTTTGTCATGGACACAAAGCATAGTCTGCTAAACAGACACACACACACACACACACATACACACACACACACACACACA
>CAJRST010011112.1:18899462-18925233 GCA_907169785.1 Menidia menidia | reverse complement strand
ACACACACACACACACACACACACACACACACACACAGACACACAGGCTGGACTAAAGTGGTGCTTGATCTGTGCTGGACTGGTACAACATGTTATCACTTAACAGGGTTCTGGAAAAAGCAAGACGTATCTGTGTTTTTTTTTCCAAGTGCAGAGGTGGAATGGGTCATTTGAGGCTGTGCAACATTCCCTAACAAGCCAAAAGTCAAGCTATGGCCGTGCAACGTGCCATTAAAAGTTCGTCCGAGTGGAGATTCCCGTGACACTCGGAGATGAACGGAACTGAGTGATTGGCCAGTTGTGTGGTTCTCAGGGCTGGATCAGCTGAGGCTGCGTCAGAACGCCATCACAAAGTGGCACTTTACCTCGGTGGCTTTGTTTGTGCTGTGCTGGATATCACCGCCGATGCTCTCCTCGTTGCATTCGTCCTAAAATACTGCTGCACTCTGACTTCACCATTCCAATGAATAAATGGCTCTAATGGTTTCTAAGGAGAGGATGAAAGTGTTTTGGACACAATATGCCTCGCTCTGGCCCCCCCCCCCCCCCCCCCCCCCCTCCCCCCCCCCCCTAGTGGTTAAAAGCCAGAAGCAATTTCTCTTTTTAGGGTGAAAGTGGAAGACCAATTCTGCACAAAGCAATTACAGCAAGTTCTCTTTTGAACACACATACAAGCGCACACAAGGCAAGGCAAAAAGGCACATAGACCGCCGCGGAATTGTTAACAACTAATCGTCATGACGCCAGAGTCGTCTTTATAATAATCAAGAAGCCTATAATTGCATTTTCCTGCTCAGAAACTTCTCGTAGACAACATTGGCAGACTTTTTAAATAAATCACATACCATCCACGCGGTACTGACACAGAAACACACTCACAAATAAGCTATAAACATTGCCAGGAAATGACATAAACACGAAACGCAGTTTACTTTCCAACCTTTTTCTAATATTATACAGCTCCCCCAAAGTTTAACAATTGCATGTTAAAAGGGAAAAAGGGGTGATGGAATTTGTCGGTGGGCCGATAGAGAAGAGGGCGAAAGAGGGAATCCGAGAAGTATGGCAAGAAGTGGAAGCATGAAGAATTCAGAGGAAAATTAGAAAATAAGGGGAAAAGTGGGCGAGATTGGGAATAGAGTGAGAGAAATAGCAGAGAAGAGAGTGGGACAGAGAGAAAGAGAGCTTTTCCAGCCAGTCAGAGTGCGAGAGGATGAGATGGAGGGGGTTCTGGTGTCTACAGGCTCTCTGGTGTCTTCTATCTTTGATCTAAATGTACTTTGGCATTTCTCCTCTCCACTCCTCAGATGCAATTAGAATTCTCGCTAGCCAAGCAGACGCAGATGAAATGGCTGCTTAATGACTTCCTCGGCAACTTGCCCCAGCAACGCAAACCTTCCATCTGGAGCCTCCTGTTTCTCTCCCTCCATCTCTCACCTCCTTCTCCTCCCTCTTTTTTTTTTCCTCTTGACCAGTTTTGTACATATTTCTCACTTTGATATTCAGTCAGTTTGGCCTATTTTCCTATAATCTGCCTCTTTTTTTTCCAGTTACCATAGTACATGCTCCTCTGAATTCATTCTGTCCCCTTATTTCATTTGCTTTTTCTGGTGCTTTGCTTGTCTTTTTTTCTTTTAAGGGTTCTTCCATTTGCTTTTCTATCATCATGTTAAACATTATTTGATTTTTTGCTTTCAATATAAATCTTGATGATACTAATTTTCAACTTTTGTTGATTAAAGTACAGTGGCAATAATGATTTCTTCTCTGTTTTAATTTGGTGAAACTCTTTTAATGTGGTTAATTGCACAGGTAAAAATAAAGCACGCCCTACCCAACTGAATTGAATCCCTCACCAGACTTTTGTAAATGTCCTTGTCCTGGACACATTCACAGTAAAGAAAGTAAAAAGTTTGAGACATGACCTGACTAATTTTTCAAATATTGGGTTACTTGTAAAACTTTTTTTTTTCTGAGCTGTGCCATTATAATCCCATTTTACGTAAACAAGTAAACTGGGCCAAAGGGCACATCGGAAGCATGTAGGTATTTAGATGTACAGAAAATCACCATCTTGTTTCTTCACAACAAGATATTTAATAGATGCAGGGAGTTGCGCCGTTTGTCAGCCTTCTCCCTACACCTGATAAGAATCATTTATTTGACTAATGGCAGGCAATTATTTGCCAGTTGCATGTGGCTCACCAGATTTTTCTCTATGCAGAGCCTTTACAGGCCTTCCAGAGCTTTATCAGCTGCCATAACACCTGGCTTAATGTAGATTCTTTGGCTGAGATGTGTTGGCTTAATGGTTTCACAGGTTAGAACATCACCATAAACCAATGTGGTCTTCATTTCTCCCACAATATTTAAAAGGTAAATCCATATTTTGCATGGCCTAATTCATATTACCTTAATTTTTTGTGCTTTTTGTTGCTTTCTCGGTGTTGCTTCAGTTGCAATTAGCACTTGCTTTCAGGTTAAACTCATTTTGTTCAATAAAAAGAAACAGGACCTCTTTTCTCGCTGGTTTCCATTTGGAGACAATATTGCGTGAACTTCGTGCCTATTAGGCAACCTTAGCTTAACTTGCTTGCCATTGCTTCACTTAAGCAGACAGTGACCTGGTTGTCCAACTTCTGAATGAGTTAATGATAAAATTTCTTCTGAGTACCACTAAAGGGAGGAGGTTTACTGCAGTTTGAAAACTAATGCCTTATAAAAAACTGCACAAGGACGTGGTCGCTGAGACATCACGTATTCATTTATGCACCACATTCCGAAGCCTTGAGTCAAGCAGAGACATATGGAAATCTTGGTGTTGGTTTTAAAAAAGTTGTTCTGAGCAATTGTGCTGGCACATGTACATATTTGAAGCCCTATTAAATTCTGACAGAAAACAAATTTGTGAAAAATGTGTATACTAAAAGTAAATTATCATTAAAGCTGGTATTGAAAGAATCTCGGGGTATTTAACAAGGAGCCAGAGGCAATGTAATGCTCATTAGATTCACCAAAATCCTTTTTCATGTTTATTTGATTAAGTATTGCACATTTATTGCATATTTGTTACCATGTATGGTTAAGGTAGTTATCCTAAAAGTAAAACCATTTTAAGAATCATTAGGCACTTTTCAGTCACCTCAAAATCATGTAGTTTTAACAAAGTGAATTAGAGATGTGTTGTTTTTTTAAAATTCTTTTCCGAAAGTAAGGCATAGTGAAAAAAATTGTCAGAATTAAAAATGGCCGTTATCATTAATTTCCTCAGTCAAAGGGAACAAGATCAGTCAATCGACTCAAGTCAGGATCATTATGTGTTTTTCAGTTTGATGATTTACAATATTTACTGTAGACAATAGTACAATGATTTAATTTGTGAATGAGTCAGCTCAGAATTACTGTCAAAAACCTGTTAGTTTGGTAAAAACCTGTCTACATTTAACATTTCTGTTTCCATGAAAAATTTCAAAATTACAAATTTAGAATACTTTTGTATTAATCTAAAAAAAATGGAAATCATCCAAACAAATTACGAAGGGTGATATTTACATTTTTGTCACGGGGTTCAGATAAGAACGATGAATCAAATCACAATGCTTTAACTCCTGCAGTATCTGGGGCTGGTGGTCATGACGATTTGTGGAAGTCTGAAATTCATCCTTTAACTTAACGTGTGTGTTTGTGTTTACTCTTCAGGTTACTACACTACATCCTTATCCACTATGCTCATTTCCCTCTCTCTCACTGCTATTTTTGGGTACTCAGCTCATCATTTCATCCCTCCACAGCGGGGAGGGCGCTCTTCCTAATCGGCCTGAGTAATGCAGATTTAATGAAATTGGCAGATGAGTTTCATGGTGCATGTGTATTCAAAAAGTTGCAAGAGATTCCAAACAGGGATAATCAGCAAAAGCCACAAAAGCACACCTGCCTCAGTCAGCAGTGGATGCCAATGATCAGATAGCTATCTTCACTAGACCTCTTTAAAAAAAAAACAGCTTTCATTCAATATGGACGCATTTTTAAAACCTAACCTGAGTCATGCCTATTGTCCACAGACTATAATCAATCATACTTCTTGTGAATACAATTACTACCCCTTAAATAGCTGTATAATCTTTTTAAGAATGAAATTTGGTCTACATGAGGACTCCATGTCTTCACAAGGGCGGTGATAATACAAAACGGTCCCAGTAAAAGGTACCAAAACCAAGAAAACACTGCATCTACACAGACAAAAGCACAATGTGTTGACTAAGCTCGACCAACGGGACAAAATTCAGTGCAACCTCAGTCTAAATCAGGTCTCCATGGAGACTAGTAACCTCACAACAGATGGATTCATAGACACACACTTAATCATACAGACGCAGTAACGGACTGACTTTTTACTGACAGGCATGCTCGGTCTGCTCTTTTCAGAGTTTCTGTGTCCTGTAAATTCTCCACTGATTCTCTGAAATTGCTCTCAACGCACAGTATGTGGTTTGCCATGCTGCAAGTTTCTTAATTCTAAAGACAAATGCAAAAGCCAAGAGTCAGTCATTTTCAAGCTATCCAGATCTACATGAAAATAAAACTGACTATTTGTTTGCTTGTGGTCCAACAACAAAATATTAAGTAAATGCAAATCAGAAATATACCATTTAAGGTACTCGTTACACATTATGTTGTGCATTTTAATCTTTTGGGGAGGAATTAAAAACTGCCAATGTGGCTTGACACACATTCGCTACACCACCCATACGGCCAGGCTCTGGCTACCTTTTGATCAAATGTTTAATTATTCTGCACTTGAGCTAATTGTTTTAGCTGGTTACCACTTTAGTAGTGAAGCAGTGGAAAATGGTTTTTCAATTGTTGTTGGATAATTGTTTTTTGAAGTTGCCAGGTCTTTATTGAGCTTTAAAGTAAGCACCTTATTTTTATTCTTCCCTTCTGTGGTCCGCAGACCTGCAGTGCAAACATATTAATTAGGAACCTCTCCAAAATGATAAAACTTCTCTGGATTTAACAGTAATTAATTTTCAAGCACTGTTGTGCTTTCAGAAACATGTGTCAGTTATTGGAACACTACTCGCTTTCTCCATGAGAAACAGATCTTGTCATACAAAGTGAAAAAAAGGAAGTGTTTTCTTTCGAGTATTATCATAATTGGTATTAAGCACTTATAACAGAGGAAAACGTTCCTGTGTAATTGTATTGAAATTACATTTTTTATTTGATTCTGAAGGCTTTGTTACATTTTAAAGATCGAGGCTTAGAAAGAAAGACCCTAAAATGAACTAATCTTATTTAAAGAATACAGCTAAGGGCGTAGTAGAGAAAGAAAAAAGAAAAATATACTACTGTAGATAAACAAAAAAACTGATAAGTACAAAAAAACAAGACCAAGACACACCTGTAATGATGTGGAGACACTAAGAAAAGAGGATGACGGCTTAAAAGTTGTTGAGACGGCAAGAATGTGACAACGGCTGAAGAAAAACCAGCGGCTTACAGAGGAGTATTGAGAGGATTGAGTGAATGAGGCTGAGAACGGGGAACACAGAGGTAAGGAAAGGTGAGATAATGAACACCAGAAGGAAACCTAGGTAAGTGAAGGCAGCAGAAACACAAGAGGTGAACACAGGAAATAAAAAAACACTACAGAATAAATCACAGGAAAACAGACTAAGAACAAAGAAAACAATAAACCAACAAAACCAAGAGCATTAGTCAAGTCAAGTAGGCTTTATTGTCAATTTCTTTACATGCGTTGGTCATACAAATAATTGAAATTTCATTTCTTGCTCTCCCGTGCAGACGTAGACATAAATAAGATAAGTTAGTTAGTTAGTTAGATAAATTTGACATATAATAAGAAAATGAAATAAATAAATAAATTAAATTAAAAAGACGTTCAAATATTTAAACTTAACCTTTTTTATAATTTCTTTCCTTTTCTCTTTAAAGAGAGCCCAAGGCAGTTCTGGGCGGTGGAATATTTAAGTATAATTGTCATTTACATTTATTGCTAATGGCCTCCACTTCCAGCCATCCTCTCAGTCCTACTTTATGACCCCAGAAGTAAAACTATCGCTGTTTAGTAGTGTTTGTTCTTTTTATAATTCCAAAAAAACTTCCCCCAAAATTCTTCCATCCAAACAGCGCAGGCACAATTTGCTTGTCATCTCTAAAAAGGAAGGTACAAAATACAACATAACTACACCCTATGTATTTTTTTTTGTGGTAGAATAACTGTGTTGTTCAAATTTAGGAAGGAATAATCTCCAGCTTCGCCACCCCTAGATGTACAAAGTAATGCGCAGACTTATACCAAACAGAACTCACAGGTTTTAGCCTCTTAGGTTCTGTGTCACATGCTGGGAGTGCTAACCAATGATAATGAAACACCTTCGCTTTGACAGCAGACCAGTGAATCACAGCATGAATCTCCTACCAGTGCCCACTGAACGTCTCACACACATCAATCCATCCATCCATCCTATTCCTGTCGTCAGCGCCTTTTAGGGAATCCAAAGGCATTCAAAAGGTAATTAGGGATATATGAACCCTCTAGTGACTTCTGGATCTGCCCCTGAACGTCTCACACATCCAGCCATCCATTGATGTTTTTCTACATATTTAGGGTTCTGGAGGGAGGCTAATATAGTTCTCTCATCAGCTCCTCTTGGAGAATCCAAAGGCATTCAAAAGGTAAGAAGCAATATAAAATCCATCCAGAGACTTGTAGGTCTGGCCCTGGAGCCTCCTCCTGGTTGAACATGCTTGACAAACTTTGAAACTACACACGTTCCTCTGTGAGATAGTTAGCACCTTCTACTGCACACCACTAATAGCTTTTTGAAGAGGAAAGAACAAAATCAAGCTAGCATCAAAAGGTTTCATTGTAAATTTGTTACACAAATCAGAATTTTCGCTGGCGATGTCAATAAATTTAAATGAAATACACGCATAGACATGTACTTTTGTAGGAGAAAATGGCCCTGACATGCACAGGGCTAGCTGATTAGTGTGATGGACGAATGCCATTGCTTAAAAATGAGCATGACACACATTTTTTCTCATCTTTGTAATACACAAACACACACACACATATCCTATGGTTTCCCTGGTTTCTCTGTCTATTTAAATATAAAGTTTTGACAAACTAGACATGTTACTTTCCAGTTTTTGAATGAAATGCGGGCTATGTATATGCAAGCTGGACGAAAAGTGCATTAAATCCCTTTATTTGTCTAATGTAACTTCTGTCTCTCTTCCAGTAATGATTATTTTTTGTTTGTTTTTTTTGTTTTTTTTTGTTTTTTTCTTCTTATCCTGACTTCTCTGTGCCTCTCCCTTACATTTTATGGTTTTCCCTGGCACAATATATCCTTGTGCTAGCCTTTAGCATCAAAGAAGGTCCTGCCTGAGGGTTCACATCCAGTTTACATAAGTCTTTCTTTGGCTTTTGCTCCAAAAATAGTTTTCCAAGTCTGCAGGATTCAGATAACATAACCCCTATGGGGTCTCTTGTTTTCTGTCTAAGATTATATTTAAGTCACTGCACAACTTCATGGATGTTTATAGTGTATACAATATATTTTATGAAGATTAAAAATTGTGTCGCAGTGAAAATACATGAATGGGCAAATCTAGTTACAAACTCATATGTACGTGCAAATGCATCATTGCATCTTACACCTATTACAAAACCACGGCTGAGAAAAGATTACACTACAGGTGTGCGTCTGTACACAAAAACAACTACACACTTCAAAGTGAAAATAGTTTTTCTTGGGATTAGGGTTTCACTACTGCCAAAGAGAGACACACATAGAGAGAAACAAGACAAAGTCGAATAAATACAGAGAAATGCAATAACAGGTCACATCAATGTGGGAAAATGTGTGATTATTTCCATAATGTCCCCTGAAAGAGGCAAGCTTTTTTTTCCATTTTGTGCAAGTTAATTCTTCATGTTTCATGTTTCTGTATAAATTGGAATGATGGAAGTATGTACCATTTGCAAAATCTGGAGGTATGTAAGTTTTTTATAGATAAAATCCTTATGTAAGATCTTTTCCTGTAAGTGTCAATGCTAAAATCAACCAATACAACCCAGAATCTCATTTTCAAGACAAAAGATTGCTACATGGACCCCTAGGACAAATGAAAAGTAGCATGAACTACTGTATAACTGAATATAGTGCTCAAGGTGTTGGGGTGGATACTCAGTCGTCCACGTCACTCTAATCCTAAGAATTGGAATATAGGCAACTGCACTTGTTTTTGAATCTTGAAGACATTTAACCTCTCACCTGAAAGGCTTTTTCAGTCTATTCACACACAGACTAGGACCTACTTTTCAGCTCATCATCCGCTACACAAACTGCTTGTCATCTAATTACTTCTTGTGGCTATCCCGACTGGTCTTTTGTCAGATAGTTTGTCACATTGAGATCCAAACACAATGTCTGAGAGGAGAAAAAGAAAAAACAGGAGAAAACAGAAAGATGATGCAGCATGTGGCAGGTATTTTTGAGAAATTCAGAAGGATTTTCTTACATGACATTAATGTGTGTACTTCGACCTGAAGAACACTCTCAGACAGAGACAAGTCCACCCCAAGGAGAACACGCAAAATAACAAACGTAGAGGCGTTGAAACCTGCAGTGCAGGTGAGAGTGTGAGGGCTTGTGTAGAGGAGAGACCCAACAACAGCCCCACAAGCACAGGAGAGCCAGGTCAGGACTCTGTAGTTCACCTCCATCTTAAAGATAAAGTGACACACTTTTGAAGACAGTGATGTACACACAGAGAAGACGAGTGGCTTGAGAGAAGACGAAAGGAAGCCATCTATATTAAACTGTAAAAACCAACTTTAAACAATGGAGGGTGTCTCAGCTATCTCCTGCAACAGTGTTGTTGAGAATTTGTTTTGGGTTTAACCAGGATTTGTTTTGGACTTATTATTTGGGATATTATAATTTAATATCGGGTAACTAATTTTGTTGCAGTTAGTTCATAAATCCATTTAGCATTTTATAGTTAGCATCTGGTTCAAAACTGACTATTTGTGGTTGTTTAACAGAATGGACTCATTATCCCATGATGCTTTGCACAAGTTCAAGAGGAACTGGAGGTGAGACGAAGAGGTAGAATTGAGGAGTTTACCGAGAAAAAGAGCTATGTTAGCCGATCACCTACACTCTGTTGTGTATTGTAATGTATAATTCGTTCATCCCTTTATTATTATTCACTAAAGTTCAGTTGAACTATCCATCCGACTCCTTTTCGTCTTTGGATCAGTCGAATATACAACAAGTGTCCCTATATCCAAAGCATTTTCAAAGCCATTCACATGTGTCCCAAAACTTAGCTTTTCAGACCGTTAGACCATCTACAGGTGATAATGACTTTAATGACTCTCATTTTATTAGAAGAGCCCACAAAGATGCAAAAACACACACACACCCATCTAGGTTGGACAAGAAACTCTTGAGTGTGTGCAGAGTTTATAAAGGTGCATGGGACCGGAATAGTGTTGAAGGCTTTAAAAATGTGTATTTGTATGCATGCAGTCACACTTGTGCATGCTGGTGGGTTGGCAGCGGCTCCCCTGTCATTACAGTTGCAAATATCTTAATATCATTCTCATTTCCAATTTCCCCATCTGTGTCTTTCCTTCTCCTCCTCCCCCATCTCTCCCCCCTCACTCACATTTCCCCTGTTTCACGTGTCTTTTTCATATGCTAACAGCCTGATTAGGGATTTGTCGGGCCTCGCGGCAGTTTGAACCAATCAGAAACTAGTTTGACAGAGGGTGTTCTCACCTGTCCTGACTGGAATGATAACGACCGCGGCCAATGAACAATCTGTCCCGTTTCCATGGTGATCAGACTGTTTAGGAATGCCCAGGGTAGTATTTGGGAAGAGGGATTGCATTCCGGGGCAGACTCATAGGGGGGATATTTGCTTTAGTTTCATACTTCAGCTCAAATATGTAAAACCCGCTTGCTATTGGCCTTTGGAGCGGTACAAATATTTTGTGCCATATTTTCTTCCTTCTTTAACTCACGCCGTTTTTCAGAACGCGCTGTAATATTAAACAACTTACAATTTTTTGTGAATATTTTGTCTGTTGTTTTGCAGTTAGCAGTCGTCATTTTAGGTTAGCAGTTATGCTAATAAGGCTGCAAGTGCAAAAACCTTAACAGGTAAAAAAAAATGCGTTCAGCAGGAGAGGAGGGCTGCCAGCTCTCCCACACACACTCACCTTAGTCTTTTATCACTGCTCAGAACGTAGGCGATGCCAGCGTGTGTTGGTTTCTATTCATCCCATACCTTTGACGTGTTCTTATTAATACAGACACTTCCTTTACTTATTCATTATCACACTCATATTTTATTAATCCCTCGTTTCATTTTACTTTTATTTACGGCAACACTTTCTGGTAAAAGAATCATCAACTAAATGTCAGAGTTTGATCAAATTGTGATAGAAATGAATATGCACACTTGAAAGTAAAAAGGGACCAGAGAAAGAGGGCAAAAAATGGAATGAAGGTATGAGTTTTCCGATCTAGTATAGGAAAAAAAATGGATAGAAGCTAGAAAAAATCAATATATGTAATTAGATGATTAAAATCAATGGTGGTTGAAAAAACATACATACATATATTTCTTTATTTATTTTCAGTTCGGGAAGCACCTGTACATACTGTACTTGTATTATTTCACAAGAAAGCCACGAGCCAACCTGCCATCATCATAAAATTTGCACAGTACCTTGTGTGCAGCTTCTCATCGTATAAATTCCCCAAAGGACCATTTTTGAGTATAAACAAATTAAGAGAACACTACCTTTTTCTCCACAAAACTATCAGAAACTAGGGCGGAAATAAAAAGTATGCCATCTTGGTAAGATTCACCTTATGTCTGTTCTGAAGTAACAGTCCATTGAGATTCCCCTTTACAACATTTTGGGAGTTAAATAAATAAAGCCATCTACGTGCTTGTGTTACTTTTGACTGTAATTAACAGCATCTTAGGAGAGCCAGATGTGTCTGCCAACACTCACACCTGTTTTGCATGAAGAAAGTACCACATAAACAACAATATCTTATTCGCAGCTTCTTTTTAATTTGAGCAATAAATCAATATTATTCTGCTTGCAAACATGTCCACTTTAGTTAAAAAAAATAAATCGTACAAGAAGTCCCAGTCAGATCTACCTTCACAGAGTGTTGCGTGTGGTACTCACCACTCAGGTTAAATGTGTCAGTCAGACATGTTTGTACTCAATTATACTCAACATAAGTATAATTGTTGATGACATACAAGAAAATAACGCTATTTTCCAAAAAGCCCTTAATTAGCACCATATTAGCGTACTTTGTTGGAAAAACTCTAGTACTCTAGTACTTGGAAGTAAGGATTCAAAATAAATTACTCAACAAAAGTTAAAAACAGCAATTTTATAAATGTCAACAGAATATCTGCAAGTTAATTTTTGTACTAACGTAGCACGAGAAAACAACATTTACTGTCTTATAGCTCCTGGATTTCACATTTAGTAAATGAAATGCTTTCTTGTTTTTCTTCGTCTGTCATGCTTTTCTACATGCACAAATCACTCAGTGAAACAAGTAATGGCTTTGCCAATAAAACATGAGCATTGATTTGAGGTACAAATACAGGAACATACGCACACAGATGGTTGAATCAATTTAGCCTGAGCTAATTGGCTGTCACGACCTCTTCATCGAGCTGAGCCCGTGAAGGCCTTGATCTTGAAGACAAGCCTGAGGGCTGCGTTAAGATGTATAAGCAGGTCAACACGTGCAGACCCGCATATTTACATGATTGTGCACACAAAGGTACCCTTACACACAGAAGGAAAATAGGAAAAGTAGTTTCTAATGGATTCAAACGGAAACTTGGGAATCTACCTTGTTGAACCAGCTGCACTCATTATAGCTAAACTTGGTGCATCTTGGTTTAATGGCTTACATCTTCCCTAACGTGCATCAGAATGAAATATTTTGTAGGAATATATATATATGTATGTAAGTATGTATGGCTAAATCAGTTATTTTGTTCTGAGGATAACTGATGCGATTGCGATATGAGAACTGGGATAACTGACTGGGGTGGATTACCAATTAAATTGTTGTAGTGAATTATAAGAAAGTTTAAGGAAAACTGCAGTGGAGATGACTTTGTCGAAATCTTTTCTGTACTTGTTGCTTCCGTGACCCAGTCTAGGGTAAGAGACAGTTTTGGGAGGAGACCAATAACTGTTTTTTTATGATTTTGTTTGTATACAAACCAAAAAGATTTGAGTGAGTTGTTCAGTGCATTCTATTTGTTTAACTGTCTTTTTCTACAACAATACAACTTGTAATATGCAAAAGCTATGTTTGTATTGATTTTCTGTAGAAGTCCCATTTCTGGATGAAAAATTAATTTGCTGTTTATTTAACTGAAATTAAAAGAAAAATGCAATTAAACAATGACAGGTATTGTATATATATGTATTGTCTATTTACTCTGTTATTGATTTATTCCACTTAAATGCTCAGGGCAGTAAAAAAGAAACACAATAAAAATAGCTACTGTTAAAAAATTCTGTATTCTTTATTTATTGTTATACCTACAGAGAGTAGCATTTAACAACCTCCAGTTGGTGAGATTGAAAAATATATTTTTTTGTATAAAATAAGAAAAACAAGTAAACAAAAAAACAGGCCAGTCTCTCATCATTTTTATCTACACATAGTACCTCTGCTAGAGATTGGCTGAACTGAAGTGTTGAAAAAGTCAGCATTCGTGAAGCAGTTCAGTCCATAAACTTAAACACCACGAGGAGAATATGTGACAGCCTTGGTAGAAAAATTGAGGAACAAAGAAAGGATTGCTTCATCCCTATAGGAGCCTTAAGGCACCCTACTGATATATAAGTCAAGCTTTGTGATGAAATAGCAATTTGAATCAGTAACTTTGACAGCAAAACTGCATATTAGTCTTTGTTGTCTTAAATTTAATGGGCTCATAGCTTTGCACAAGGAGGATATGTCAAAAACTCTGAATTGAAAAGAGCCAACGATATGAATAAAACAAAGTTCGATGAATATTTGCAATATAAAGATGACAACAGCAGACACATTGCTTTGTGAGTGGTACTGTGCAGTGAGAGGCAAAATATCTGTAGAATAAAATGGCTTGAATAATAGGAATTATGGGAATGGGAATAAAAATTCTTCAAAAGGCTTTTATTTGGAAAAGTCCACATGAGCCCTGATGATTATTAGAGACGTATTTGTTTTGTGGACTTCAAATGTAGAATCTAGACACCAGCAGAACCCTGTACATTTCATGGTTGTACATTTATAGCTTCTTTTTTTTCACTAAACCAACATTTTACCATATGCATGTACATGTACGTTTATAATTGTAAGAAAGTATGGCACCTTGCTAACTTGTGAGGTGTATATTAGTAATGTACTTTTCATTTGATTTTTTCTTTATAGTTCCTTTCTTTACTAAATGTCATGAAAAAGTCAAAGATTAGCTTTTGCCGAGTTGACTTAGCTGCCTTTAACTGTGAAACACACAGTGGTCCATCAGTCCGACACCTGGCCAATGGGCGCTTGCCCCTTCCCTTCTCGTTTCCATCTTCTGTTCCAGTCTGAGAAAATCCTCAAATGCTGAACACCAAAATACAAAATTAAAAAGGAAAAAAAAACAAAAAAAACCCCTCCTTACAGTTTATGAAACTTCCTATGCCACTTTACAACCTCAGCAGTTTTCTCATCGAAATTCCACTTTGTTCATGTGTCTTTTTTTTAAACCAACATCCTCCATCCGCCCATCTTTTGTTTAATTTCTTATCCATTTTTCCTCTCCTCCTCCTGCAGCGTTTCTGCCTCTTTTTTCGTGCAACACCTCGCGTTGTCAGCGTGAATCCATTTCACTCCTCTCGTCTCCCGCACCTCCATATTCCTCCCTCTGAATTTTGGTGGCAACATGAAAGGCTACCTGTACGCTGATAGCCAGGGGAAAAAGGAGGGCAGGAAGTTAATTAACTCGCTATCTGGGACTGACTGTTAATAGGAATGAGGACGGTTAATGAAAATATAGTTTCGTGTGCTGTGTTAGAATTTTTTTTTTTTTTCTTGAGAGCCCTCTGATACTGAAAGTAAAGCAGCGGCTGAATTGAACTGGAGCCCAGTTAGGTGTAGTTATACATATCAATACATATATGTGGATACACACAAATTGAAAGGAGTGATTTATGTGCGCTCAAACACTCTCAGACAGAGGTGGCAGGTGTAATTTCACGCATTAAGAGAAATGAAATTAATAAATAAAAAAAAATAAAAAAAATACTCTTAAAAAAAACCCTATACACTCCAGCTAAACCCAGCAACCTTCCTCACATTCCGTCTCTCATCCCCCTGGCTCTCTCGTCACCCGGACCCTTTGAAGATAACTTTTTCTTATTAGCCGAACAATGGCGGCACGGAATGCAACTTTAATTCACGCTTGGAAAAACGAGATGGGAGGAACAGGACATTGGTACTCTCGCTTGTTTCCTCCTGCAGGGTGAAAAGGCGTGTGGAGAAGAGGATGAAGAGGAGGGCGGGAGGGAGAAAGAGAAGCAGGCAAAGTGGGAGAAAGGTTCAAATAAAAATTGCAAGGTAAAGCTTTTTACCCCTTCTTTTCCTTATTGCCTTTTATGTTCGTTTCTTGATTTTACTCTTGATATTGGCAAATTTAAAATTTCATTGTATATTTTTTCTGTAGGACATAAAGCCATTTTCTGCTAAATATTTTACCTTTGTCTCTCCCCCAGTTTTGCTCCATCACCGTGGTAGGTATGCAGGCAGGTTGACAGATTCTCTTACTGACAAAGAGGAAATGCTCAGCCTTTGAAGTGAAATTGGGCGCCCGTGGAACCGGGGAGTATGATAAGCATGGAGCTCGGAGGAGACAGAAACAGCAAGCAGGTTGAATGTTAGGTAGAGGGAAGTAGAGATGAGAGGCCAACTGGAGGAGGTATCCACTTTGAAAAAGGATAAAGAAAAAGACAAACGGTCGTAAAGTAAAGTAAAGTAAAGGAAGGTTCGTATAAGAAATGGAAGCGATTGCGCAAATGTACCGACATTGTGAACTAGTCCTTAATGGAACAGAACAAGTAAAAAGTCTTAACAGCAGTTAAAGAGTCTCTTGCTTGAAAAAAAGCAAGAGACTTTTCTGTTGGAAAAGGACAGAATGAACCAAAAACAAGAGGATAAGGATAAGGATATGGTACAGCCTCCAGTAGAGTACAGTACGAGAAGCCCTCCAGTACCTGGGTCATACCAAACAGTTGTTGGAGCCAGATAAGGTATCGGTATGCTGATATGTACCGGGTCCAGGCACCAGTTCTACATGTACCCGTGGCCGGGATAAGCCCGGGCCCGATATGGAAGAAGCTTCCTTCATCCCTGTTTTGATACGTAACAGAAAAAGATTAGTCAGCCTTCACAGACCAAAACATCTTGTACACGTGTCTAACCTCGTGTTCACCACACGTCAGCCACAGCCAGCCCATAACACTGAAACACTGAAACTAGCTTTGTCAAATTTCAGGTCTTTAGCAGGGAAAACCTTATTAATTAATTACTTTATGTTTTTAACTGAGATATTGCTCAACTCTGTGCTATATTTAGAGACAATTTACTCCCACACAAACTGTCATTTGAGGGATTTTTTAATCATTTGAGTATGTGTCGTTCTAATGGAGATAAAACAATCTTCCATTTCTATTCTTTACATTACCGTCTATAACACCCCACGGAACTGTTCTATAGATGATTTCACTGAATTACTTTCGGTTGTGTGCACTAACTTGGACTACTTAGTCACAACAAGGGAACTAAATGTATATGTGGTTGCAGCCCAAGATAAGCATTGTAAAGAACTCACTGCTGTCCTCGAGATGTTATTTGTTCTTACTCAGTATGTGGACGAGCCCACTCACCACTGAGGACACACTCTCCATGTACTCATTTCAAAGGGTGTTGTTATTTCAAATGTGGATGTTGTTGATGTTGCTCTATCTGATCATTTTTGTAATTTCTTTGACCTTTCTGTTGTGTTGTACACATAAAATTGCCTTGCCTTATATGATCATATCAGAAGTAATGCTACTTTTATGTTCTCTGTCACTTTCAATAGAGATTAGACAGTACATGTAAAGATTCTTACTGGTAGGAAATGGGCCACCACATGTCCACAGAGTCCCATTTTTTTCTGCATTTGTCTATTAATTTTTGCATCTGTTGTATGCATCTGATGGTAAAATGAAGTGACTATACAGTTAAAACTTTATAAAGTTTAGAAGGGCACATTGATATATAAAAAGCTACAAAGTTCACACTTAATTCCAGAAAAAAAAAATAGCTAAGGCACAAAGACCAATGGAATTTATGTTGAACTCTATGATATATCTGTCCAAGTTGTTCTTATGGCAGTAAAGGTATAAAACCTTTGCCACAGTGGCCTCAGTAATTGTGAAGCTGAGAAAGTTTGAAACCATTGGGACCTTTCGTAGAGCTCTTATAAGGTCATACTGCGCAGCAGGGCAAGCAGTTCTATGAGCTCAATGAAGAATAGACCTAAAGATACTCATCTGAACAACATTGTAATGGGGAAGATTTGAAAGTGGAATACATACAATCTCCAGCTTTGAACTGGTTTAAAAAATCAATTCAGCTCTTATGTTTAAAGTTTTGAAAATATCTTTTTTGAATTGCGGAAGAGGGTTTTTGGTGCTAATACTATCTTCTTCTAATATCTTAAATTATTGATAACAATTTGATAAGAGGAGGTGGACAGAAAGACCAATACTTGATACTTTTCTCTCCGTTTTCCTTTTCCTATTCATTGCAAGAGTTAAAGAGTGATAACATACGTTCCCGTTTAGATTTAAAGCTTTTTTTTAAAGTAGTGGTAAGATTTTGATGTCACTCTTCACCGCCCTCACTCAAAAAACAGAAATTGTGTTTCTTGCCTCTTCATGAGTCTGACTAAACTTTTCATAGAGTGCATCATACAAAAAAAGAAAAAAAAGCAAAGCACTATACTCAATCTCCTGGGTGAACAGCAAAATGCAGCTGCAATGTACACGTGATATAAAATTGAAACCAATATTTCAACTTTGTGTTTTTAACAGGAGTGTTTGTCTTTTAAGATGCTTTAAAGTTTTTTGGTCAACCAGCAATTTACACATATTTGGAATTGTCAGTTATTTTAAAGGAACTCCACTTTGCAAATTATAGTGTATTTCTGAAGTTTAAAAACAAATTAATTAAAAAGTCTCCTTTTTAGATATATATTTCTATCATAGATTTATAGATCTAAAATTTTCAAAGGTTGAAATGAAATTTAAAAAATCATGTTTTAAATTAACAGAATGCATTTAATATGGTAATCAATTCCTTTAAACTAATCCTGTTATAGAGGAGTGTGCGCATCCTTATGTGTTTGTATGCGGACTCATTTCTCCATCAGCAGTTTGGGGGGACCCCAGGGTGACCCAGATTCATCTCGGTGACAGTGTCAACACCTTATCGACGCACCAACCAATACTTTTAGCCATCCATTAATCAGGTCCAAAGTACAAATCAAATTTTACTTTCTCCCTGAATATTTCCTGTAAAGACTCGTTAAACCATCATGGACTTTTCCAGGACTATCAGTTTTATCAGAGGCTTTTCATAAATTTTTTAAAAAACTGTAATTTGTGATTCTCTAATACACCATCTCAACTTTAATGGTTGCCCAACTGGAACAGATATATTCTTATCATTTTTAATCTCCCTAAAGCATGAAAACTTCTGACATTTGGGCTCACAACATTACCAGTGGTAAAAAAAAATTAAAAAAAAGAGTTCCAAACTTTTCAATTTTTCCTCATTATTTTGTTAAAAATAATCCAATGAAAAGGTGTGACAGAAATTAACAATTTTCTTAAGCTTCAGTCTTATTTACACAGTAAGTTTAAATAAGACTTTTAAATGAAAAGTGACAGAAAACTGAAAAGAATAAGTCATCATTAGTAGCTTCTAAGCGGCCTTTGCCAGCTTCCACCTATTATTTAGCACATCTATGGGCCAACCAACGCATTAGGTGGGATTTTCACTAGTTTTGACTTTGAGGTTTCTGTGGGGGGAATGTATGGCTTTCGTGTACACTTTGTTTTCACATATGGCCCCAGATATATGGAATTCTAAAATCAGTTTAAAGTGTTTTGCCCGCCAAAAACCTTACATACGTCTTTCTTAAATTACACCCAGATGTGCCGAGTTTGACTTTATTGTCAGATCTGCAGTTTGACTTGTTTTACCAGTATATATTATGACCAGTTAATCGTGAACAGAACTGCCATAAAATAAGCAGGATATCTGTCATTTTTCTAAAGTTGTCATCACCTGCTGCTTGGATCTCAACCTTTTAAGGTCTGACATCTCTTCAGATTAATCATCCTCTTCGGTGTTTGACATAAAAACAGAAAGTCGTGTGTCTTTGACAGCATCTGACATCTCTGTCCCCTTATTGTCCCTGCATTTAAAAATGAGATGCACTGAATCTACCATCCATAATTCTCCATCCTTGTGTAAAATTGCAGGCTGCCTTCATCTCCTGCATGTCTCTCAACAGCTACAGCCATTAAAGTGATTTCTATTCTCCAAGACAAATAGAGGAGAACAAATGTGGGGAGAGATTAATGTGCTATGCGATAAAAATAGATTTATTTAAAAAAAGAAAAAAAACAATACATATACCAAAACAGTGTGTATATGGGGAGGGGAAAGAAAATGTGTTCTTTCATGTGTGGTTTTGTGGATTACAATGCCATTAGATCCTCTTTACTCATGTGGGAAAGCAAGAAAAAACAAAACAAAGTCAAATAAAGTGGAACAGTGGGGCTGAAAGACTTTTTACAATGCTACTTATAATACAGTGAGGTTGGTACTTGGGCCAATCACAGAAGATGAAGGATATCTATACTGGAGGCAACATTTTAGTTAGAAGTTAATGCAGCGCCGTACATGTTTCTCTATGATAATGTAAGTAATCTGCTGTAAATAATATACTTAATACATAAGAAAAAGAGCTGTAAGTAAAACAATAATGATACAGGCAGATAATCAATGTTTGGATTTGGTTTTCAGTATGGGATGCAACTCAATGTGGGAAAAAAAAAAAACTTTTATTGGATGAACAGCAGATGAAATCTGAGGAAATGAGAGGATGACTGTTATGGCCATTAGAGACAACCACTGCTGCTGCGCTGATAACTCTGTTTCTTTTAAACTTTAGAGATAACTTTTTAAAACTCCCATTTGTCAACCTTCAGGAGAACACATTCCCTGACTCAGTGATCGATGGGGAAGAAATGAGGAGAGAGAGAGTGATTCGGTTACAGCCTCCTTCCTTGTCTTTGCATGCCCAAGGCATTCTTAACACTCAAATGTTTTTTCATATAGTTTTTTATTTTAAACCTGTTTCACCCACCTAATCTTTGGTCCAGCCATTCCTTTGTGCAAGTTTTCCTCATTAAAAGTGACTTTATATTATATCTTTACACCCAAGTAGAGACAAACAATAACTTCTTCCATCAGTACAAAATAAATCTTCATGCTCTTCTTCTGACTGAAATCTTGAACTGTCCACCTTTTTGTACAGATGACTTTGTAAATGAAAAAAAAATAAAATTAAAAAAAATGTTAAACTCATACTGTCACTAAATGTTTTAAAAAAAAAGGATACATGAACATAATTTAGGATCACTTGCTCAAACACAAAATTCACAACCCGATAATTAACCTTCTCTTGCGTGACGATGGTGTTTTAGCTCTTTGACTAAGTGGGGAGTTAATTGTACGGGGCATTTTAAAACTGCTCCCTCTCGACCATCATTTTTGATCGGAAAATGCAAGTGTGACCTTTTTTACTAATATCCACTTTCGAGCTAAAAGCGTGTTTAACGTACAGACAACTGTGGCCAAAAGGCCCAAGCAAGCTCTCATTCTGTTTCCATAAACGGTTATTTAGGGCCTATTAGAATCAAATGTGCTCCTAAAAAGATGTTGGCTCTCTCTTACAGTGAACGTCTGAACCATTATTCTCTATATACTCAGTTGCAGTTTGTGTAAAGAATAAAAGGTAGAAAGTTAATGACATGGAGGCCCACTGACAGAAAATTCAGACTTTTGTGAAAAGCTACACAGACAGATGCAGATGATGGATGCGGGGCAGATTGATTTTGGCATGGCTCTATGGAGTCCTCTGGGCATAACGGTACTGAAAAGATCTGCCAGGTCCTGACACCTTTGATTCCTCCAGATCCACCATTGGCTCAGAATCCAGCAACAATAAGAACAAGTACAAAAAGCTGAAAGATTGCTAGGAGGAGATTGTAAAAGTACACAGGAAAATAAATTGAAGCAATTAGAGAAGACAGAAATTCATAGAAGAGGAGGAGTGGGGTTTTTAAAATGGACAGAAAACCAAACTTTCTGCTTATTGGGGTAACGTTGGCCATTTAAAACTAAGCATTGGCAGATATACATAACTTTTTTGGTTCAAAACATTTTGCCCGTCAGCTGAAATTTAGTAGAAAGCACACAGTTTAAACTTCAATAAAATATTCCAAAGCTGAGGCATCTACTTCATAACGCTGAGGGTTAGGGGGCTTGAAATCCAAGAAAGAAATGGTGCCTCTTCTAACCGCAACCAATCGAGTGAGCCATTATCTGAACAGTTCACGGTGCCATCCACAAATGAAGGTGGAAGCATCATTTCGTAGAGAAGAGGTTACGTGAACACGATACACAAACCCACCACTTTCTCTGGACCCAAATCCACTTTAGAAATTCTCTCAGCTCCTTCAACAATATAAATAAAGTGTTGAGGATGTCATGTTAAAGAATATTTGACATTGCATCCTCTGAAGCAAAGAAGAGAGGGATACTCTTGCTGTTATCGTTCCACAGTTCAAAAGCCTACTCTGAAGCTACATGACTGAGCATAACTACCCACTGAACTGGCTGTTTGCACATATGGAAAAGGACCATTTAGAGTCAAATGTGCCCATCAAGTTGATGCCTTTTCCCAGGAAGGCACTTGCATATCTAAGACAAGACAACGCTTAACTTGATTTATTATACTGGAATGGTTACAGTGCATTACAGAGCTTTAAAAGAAAAATGTAAAGATTAGTGAAAGGCAAAAGACAACATAGATGAGAGCCTTTCCTTTCAAGTACAATGAACTAATAAGTGTGTAAAACAGATTTAAACTTCAAATGTAAATTACAGATTCATTTCTTGTTGTCAGATTTTAGTTTAGGAATAACTGTGTGCTTTACTACAGTCTTTGAAGGAATCTGATAAAAATTTAAATAAAGCAGAGAAAACAGTGCAAAGCACTGGATTAAAAAAAGTAAAAGATGTAAAAACAATAAAAAAGAAAAAATGAAATGGGATAATAAACTTTATAAAATATTACGAGGCATAGACAGAGCAGTGTTACTACCCTCAACAGGGAAAACCAAAGTTGATTTTTATAGATTCCAAACCAAAGTTAAGTCTGTAAAAGGAGACCATTCCATCTCACTTTGAGCTTTAGGTGATTTTCATAAAATCTGTTTTCATATATATTGCTCTGCCAGGTCAAAGTGTTATAAATCTCATACCTTCATATAAGTCATTAAAAAAGAGGTTTCATTTGCTGCACTAAACCCTTTCTTGTAATTTTAGGAAGCAGTCTTCTGTCAGTAGTGTAGACTCAGACATCTACTTAGATTTGTCAGTCATAATGGAATTTGTTTTTCTCCCGTCAGCTGTCATGATGTAGCGTACATAGGTAACTACCACAACAAAAAACAAAAACAAAAAAACCCCACAAACATTATTTCTCACTTGCTGCAAACTCCCGTGAGCCTCATCCTGTCTTCCCTCTGAAACCAGTTATTCTTGGCTACAGAAAAATGGGATAATCCCAGTACAGGGCAGAATTATACACAAAAGTAATCATACGAGAGCATTAATTGTGAAGCCAGTACATTTTGGTGCCGAGCTTTTATTTGATGATTTTCACCACAGTCCAAAGGTCTTTCGAAGTTTTCATCGGTAACTTCCGGCAAATGGATGCCTTTTCATTTATTCTTACATTTCACAAACCTGCGTTCCCTGTCAAGCGTTTCAAATCCTGCCGTACTGTTAAAGCACTGAAGTTTCACTTACAGATTACTTGCATATAACCATACCCCAGAATGCTGATGGGCGTCCAGTTTTCAGAGGGGCCATCCTTTCTAAAAATATAAGCACTCAATGAGGTACTTCAAGCCATTCTGGATAAGAGTGTCTGCTAAATACCTTTTAGTATATTATTGCTCCTGTTAATGTAATATGGACCTCACCCCAACTGTCCATTGACTTAATCCATTCCCAGGAAGCCATCCGTCTGTCCATTGACTGCCATTTAGAGTCAATGGGAGCATAATTTGTTATCTGGATGACATTTGGATACTCAGCAGCTCGTTAAAAAGGTCAGAGGTTGAATACCTGTTAAATGGACACCTTACGCTTTACCAATTTTCTTTCAATGCGAGACCGGCGTGATAAATCAGTGTCCAAAAACTGTGCATGGTGTACTTTGTTGAAAATACATAGTGGTCCACAGCTGACGTAATACAAATAATAGAACATTTTAAAAGCCAATGCACAGATTCCTAAACCTTGCTCAATTTCCTGTACTTGCTATTTTCAGTCTATTTGAAGTCCTTTAGAAAGCTAGCATTATACCCTTTTGAAACACACCCATGCTGTTAAATTGGGTTTGCATACAAAAAACCCAAAGAAAACAAATAGAATAGAAAAGGCTTTTTCATAATTTAAGACCTTCTGTGTGAGTGAACGTCGCATATGGTGTAAAAGGGCCTTGAGCGTTTAGCAGGTGATAAAGAGTGCTATAGAAGTCATTCAGTCATTATCAAGACACAAGCTCAAAATGTATAGTGCCATATTGAAATCATTGTCATTACCCACCTTTAGATCAATGAAGACAGGAAGAGAATTACAATGCTTTGGAAAAATTGGGAACTGTTAGAAAGGAACTGCTTCACAATTCCTTATCCCCTTCTGTTTAATGATTGTTTGATCAGAGAAGCTGATCCGGTGAACAACATAAACCGATAAGACCCACAAGGTCATTTTACAATCCAGGTAGAGACACAGAAATTGTTTCAAAAACAAAAACAAAAAAAGCACAGCACACGCAATCTTTCCTGATACCATCCTTAAAGGACTGGGTGTGTCCCTAAACCCTCTGACCCCACAGCTCCCACCCCTCCTTGCTTTCAGGATCGAGATCTTCTTTTGCTGATACAACCAACCCCGATAAACAAGGAGCGGCTCAAATGTCGAACAGTCATGTTCTTTAAACCACCAGGAGAAATAGAATATACTCAGACGGAAAGCTTCTTCAACAAATCTGTCTCCCTGGACACCTCGAGTTTCACATCACCCAAAGATTGTGTTAGACGTCGTGTTAAATATCACCAGCTTAGCCTCATCAAATATCCACTGCTTCAGGTGATGTTTTGTTAATGTATTGAGTCCTGAGGAGAGATTTAGAAGGAGACAATTTATTTCCCTTTGAATGCACTGAGTCATTAAGATTCAGCAGTGAGCAACATACGGCATTCTCAAATCTGCAATAATACATTGATAGACTCTCAGCTGTATCAGTTTAAAGTTCTATACTAACAACACCCATGATGACAGTTGCAAGTATATAGATCCTGAATAGCCATGGACAACATTCCTCAGGTATTTTGGTAATCAACTTCTAGTCATTTATTATTTTAAAACGAACCTCTGAACATAATTTTTTTGACTTCTGGTGTTCTGAATGTTAGCTGTGCAGTGTCTCCGGAAATAACATTTGCCAATGACAAGAAATGATAAATGAATTAAATCCTGGCAGAAAAATAAAACAGAAAAAGGTTCTTCCAGACTGTGACTGAAAGTTGGTACTAAATAAATGTACCGTTTCAAGAAGAAAGAGCAGTGTGAAAAGCAAGCAAAAGCAAAATTAAATAGACAAAATATTCCACCCACTGAGCAGGAACCGGATGTGACAAAACTAGGAAATGTAATACAAAAAAAAAACAAAAAAAACAGACTGAATTCAAATTAGGTCAATCACGTATTTCAATCTAGGTGAAGGAGGAGTGTAGGGAACAAAATGAATAGTCCAAAGAGAACTTCAAAAGAGGAGGCTATTCAAGAAATAGAAAAGGGGAAAACAAATGAAAAGATGAGACCTAAACCCATAAAGTGGAAACCCATTAACAGGACACAGAGAAAATAACATTCAGGAAACATTGCTTAGCAAAACCTAAAGATCGCATGATCTTGATAGATGATGACACAATGACACAATCATCATCTATCAGGCCCCAGACCTGCACCCCTAAACGTGCTAATGAGTTATAGATGGTTTTGATGGTTTAAGACAGGTGTTCATACGTTACATAGTCTGGCTTCAAACATTCCTTAACAGTCCATAAAAAATATATCATGACTATGAGGAACAGTGAGGCACATCATCGCTTATCATCGAGGTGACCTTTATTTCTACGTGCAAGACAGCGAATATCACATACAACATTAAGATAATGCTTTCTCAAGCCTGGGCCTGTCTTTAGTGTGATTATGTGTAATCTAATCACCCTGATTATACATCTTAAAGCTGCATCTTGCTTTTCTTAACATTTTTCATATACTCGTCACACAGAGAGTGCTGGAACCAGTCCTTACTGCAATAACCACAGCCACAACCAGGTGACCAATTAGGCCAATCATATGTACTCTGGGAAATGTAACCAAGACATGAACATTTAAACCATAGAGGAATAAAGAATAAAAGTTTTTGCCTTTTTTTCATTTTAAAAACAGGCGTATATTTTGATATAGAGAAAAGCACATCCATTTATGGGTATGGTGGCTACACAAATGATTCCCTGGCTTTATCATCTCAGTATTCTATGACAAAAAGTACCCTGGGAGGAAAGATTAAATTAAAGGATAACACATTTCAAAATCTCAAAGTCAATTAGTTGTAAAATCATTGTATTTACTTCTATGAAATGGTAACATACCAACAATAACATGGTTACAACACAGCATTTTTCCATAAAATCAATGGCAAAATGGTCACATGACAACATTATCAACCAAAGCTTCTGAATGCCACAAACCCCAGGCACTGAAAGACAGCTGCTTTATATGCCATTCATGTATCACAAGGTATGCAACGTGCTCAAAGTGACAGAAACATAATCTAATCTAACTCTCAGGATGTGTGGGAGGCATGTACGTCAGCCACTGGCCATCAGAACTGAACTCTAAATACCACATTCCGAGCTGCCGAGTCAGTTTTGATTGGTTGTTTTGAAATCGCCATGGATAATTAACCATGTAGGACTCAAGAAATGGGGGAGTAGATCTGTTTCTTTGCACCGTCGTCAACAGACCTGCGGTTTTAGACAAGTGTGCGACACGCTAACACAACTCGTCGTCATGTGTTTTTTAAATTTTTTTCCAGTTCTGAAACTTTAAAATTCATGCTCAGCATTGAGATTATTTCTATGCTTAAGTGTGGACCTCTTCATACAGATTGTGTGTAATCTAATTCATATCTTGCAGTGATTTTTAAAATG
>CAJRST010011112.1:18810583-18897784 GCA_907169785.1 Menidia menidia | reverse complement strand
GGGGGGGGGGGAACTGGATGGATGGGGTGAAAAACAGGTGAAGAAGCAGAAAAGATGAGAAAGGATTAAAGGGACACGGACTGGAGGTGGTTGGAGGGGGGGGGGGTGAGTAACACGAGGGGGCAAACTGGCAAAGATAGACAGAACATTTTGAGTGAATGAGAAAAAAAAGCAAACTGATCAGAAAGGTGGACAGATGCACCAGCAGAACAATATAAAGGAGAATGTCAGATATAAACACACATGGAAATGGGGCAAGGGATTTAAAATAGCTTGTAAGAGGGGGGAAAGCAAATTAAAATATGGGTAGAATGAATAGGAGGAAGAAGGAGAGACTGATGGTGTGTGTGTGTGTGTGTGTGAGTGTGTGTGTGTGTGAGGGAAAAAGACAGGGAGAGTAAGGTGAATTGCCGGACTAAGTGGCCACGGTGCAGTCTGCCAAATATAAAATCAATAGACACTATCTCAGTCCGACCTCCTACTGCTGAATCCATCAAAAAAAAAAATGTAACGATTTCTCTGTAAAAAAATGCAGCACGGCAACACCGGAGATCCTGAGCCAAAGCGTGTGCAGATTTGGACGGGGACGGCGATCATTAGTGCGAATGCACTCACTACCAGTAGGTGCTTTCCAGACACCACGCAGTGAAGGGGACACCAGGGAAAGAAATTAGCCGTTTAAGCACAGTGACAGTATTGGAGGTGTCGAGGTCCATAGGTGTCCGTTGTCTCTGTGTGTGCGTTTGTCTAAGTTGGCAAACGGTTTATGATTTAATGCTAAAAATTCTTACTGGGTTCGCAGTTGTGTTGACGTCAAGGGTCTCATTGTTCAAACAGCCCGGCTCAGACTGGGAAACAGACAGCGGGAGCTAACTAAATGATTCACTACACTCAAACACACACACACACACACACACACACACACACACACACACACATCCACAAACACACCGGATTTCTGCTGACAAGATGACTAACTGGCTGTGAAACTTACAGGAACCCGTGGCCTCTCAGCTGCTGAACTCCATTATTTGTAGTGAATATGAATTGGAGCAGAGAGGTTGTTTTGAAGGAACATTAAAGACAAAAGTAAAGTAACAGGGAAAAATTAGAGTGAGCCAGGAAGAGAGATCTTACGGGACAAGGAGGAGTGAAGAGAGTTGAGTGGCAAAGAGGAAAGTTGGGTGTGTGTGGGGGTGGGTGGGTGGTTGGCGTGAGCAAGATAGATGGATAGAATGAATGAGTTGAGTGTAAATTTGCATAGGGGTGAAATTGAAGTAGCTTTGAAAGGCAATTCAGCTAAATCAATTTGAAGTCCTCTATTGAAGGACTAGGGGGATATCTAAATAATTCAGTCAGAGGTCCACACATACAAACACACACACACACAGGCACACTCTTCCCATCTAAATATGCAAACTAAGTATTTACAACTTCTCACTCATACTCGAATTCGTCATTGACATAAATTAGTTTGTCACTTGCATGCATATTTGTACATATATGTAAATTAAACACATGGACGGCTAATTTAAACATCAATAAACCCCAACAGAAGCCAATAAAGAAGATACCGCTAATACAAAGCTAACCTCTTCTTTTTTTCACCATATTATGTTGTACTCTCAGTGGTATCAGTGGAATAATTGATCATGCTCTGAACAATTAGCTGTTTTTATGTATCTTTTAATGAATTAATGGCTAAACAAATCAGTTAAACAGCAGTATTATGTCCTGTGCAGCAAGATTCCCTGTCATCAGACGCCTGTACTGGTGCCGTGACTCAACACAGCAAGAATAATGACTGACATCAACTGATATTTTTTTATGACACAACACCTCTGTTCACACCGTAAGACAGCAAACTGAATTTTCTTTGTGAAGGAGGTTAAAGGTTGAACACAGTCTTCCCTTGTGGACAAACAATGTCTTGTTTCCAACTCTAATTTGTCACTATTTTTCATTCCCAAATAAATAAATAAATCCAATTCATACATTGTGATGAATACGGCTGTTTTGATTTCAACAAATGTTTCTTTTACAGTCAGATCCATTGCTGTCTTGACAGAAAAATCCTATAACTCTTTGAGCAAATGCATAAGTCTTACCTTCTACAGCTATCTAAGTGAAATTCACAAGTCAGGAATGGGGTGTAATACACAACATGGACCAGACAACACCAACTCACCTCTACATTTGTGCTCAGAGAATTGCACACAAAGGACAGAGCTGTGGTTATTAAATATTGTGAGCGTATTAGAAATGTTTAAAAGATGTTGCACTATTCAGTTTTCCAACTTTTATGATGATATTTTGACCCGCAGGCCTTCCTCAGGATCAGTGCTGCACAGACAAGACCTGAGGGCCAAAACATTGGAGAAAAAAGTTGAACAATAAAGCTAAATAAATATGTTACAGAGTCCAATGGTTACAAAAAGAACACATACCAAAACACACGACTTTAAGGAAATGCATTGATTCTATATGACTTTATGTTTGTGTTATTTATTGTATGTCAGTTTTATCCTAATTTACAGAAACCTTATCTATACCACGGGAAACTGTGCCCTCTGTCTTTATTAATATACAGTCCAAAAAGAGTTTGAGGTAGCTTAGAAAGAGTCTGGTTAATCTAAATACTGTATTACAGAGACTGTCTGTTTTTTTCTGAATCTCCTCATGGGAGAGTATATGAGAAATTCATTTCTGAGATTTCATTTCAAGTGTATTTTTAGATGCGCTAATATGCCATGGTCAGAGTAGAAATATATGGAGGGGTAACAAGTGTGCTTAATTTATGCATTCATATTTTTATTACAGCTGTCCTTTGCCTTAGTTTTGCGTTTTGACGTAATAAAGTTTTCATAGTTTAGTGTTGTCTGTTTTAAGAGCCTCCTTTTAACTAAAGTAGCTTATATGAGTATTTTATGCATGGCTTAAGATTTTGATGATTCAGCAAAGAAAGTGTCACAGGACTGAATGGCAGACATCAGGCTGATAGAATTCAAATCCAGGAAACTTTTTAAAAAATTGCTGCTGAAGGCACTGCAGAGAGACCAAAACAGCTCAAATAGCACCCCGCATTTTACAAATGAGTGGACAGATCAAGAACCTAAATTAAAGAAAACAGATCAAGGCAGAAATAGGAGGAAAACTGATTAAATATAAAGCTGAGTAAACACAAAGAAAGTAAAAGCAAAAACACACTGAAACCCAAATAATAAGGAAAACACTTACTCAAAATCCACAAAACACATGAGGAAGGTGCTCTCTGATGGCTGTTATTTGACATGGCAAATCATTTTCACATATACAAACATCTGCTTTTATTGCCCAAACTCTTTGCTGAGTCTTCCAAAAATGAAAACTGGACGAGGATAAAACAACATCCAAGATAGTGAGTCATATTAACAACAGGTCTGCCTATAGGTTAAAAAATGAGGGCAAGTTCATTCATTGAAGCACTGAGTCTCCAAGGCTGATGAGTCATCAAAATAAATGATACCGGGTCTACAGCATTTTTTTCTGTAGCCCTACATCACAAGCACACACTCTCATTTTCCCGTTCATTTTAATATTGCCGGCACAATTTGATTGTCAGTCAGTCCCCTGGGAAAATAAATCATCCAATTAACACTGAGCTAATGGGCGGGATTTTAATTAAAGTTGTCAACGTTCCCCCTCTTTCCCTCTCTGCGCTATTTCAACAGCTATTCATCCTCTCTTTTTTTTTTCTCCACTTGTTTTGTTCTGCTGATTGCTATTCCACAGAGGTTTTCCGTTTGGTTCCCAACACTGACTCAGACACAAGGAAACGCACACGCAACGGCGAGCACACGCAATTTTGAAGAACACGGATACACAATTATGCAGAGCAAGCACTCATCTTCAAAGTGATGCTTTTTCAGATTGGTATTAAGAAATGAGAGCTGAGGGAATAGAGAATACAAAGGGCCAAAGTTGTAATCTGTTGGTTTCTTTCCACTACACCACGTATTCTTTGCAAGCTATTTTGGTCGAAATCAATTGGGAATACAGTTATTCTCTTAATCAGCTGTGACCCTTTTACATAATAGAAATCTCATTTTGTAAACATATTCTGTTAATTCCAGCTCATAAGTAGCTACAAAAGAGTGGATGCTGTTTATATTTGAAGTGGTTTGCGACCACAACTATAGTGATAGCTAATCAGACTCCCTGAATCGACTTCTTGCTAATATTTTTTCGTGAAATGAAGCTCATAGCTGGAATGCAGGTAGAACCATATAAGTAGTCACCCAGAAAAGATTACTAACCCTTAAAAACACCATCCAAACACCCAAATCTATCTGAGAATAATCCTTCCAATGTCTTGGATAGTCTTGTCTGTTCAGAAAAACAAATGTTAAGGTTTTTTTTGCTTTAGCTTTTTTTTAGGTCCTACCCCAAAATGACAACAGTGTTCCTAATAATGTGATGTGATGTCTGTTTACAGACATTGATTAATGCAGCTTTCATGGCTCCCCCTTGACAGCTGCAAACATGTCATCTCGCTCACAGGTGCTTAAATTCCAATTTCAGGGAGATTTGATTTAATACTCCATTAATCCACAAAATGAAATACAACAGGTGTCCTCCAAAATTACAGCGATTGGAAGTTGCTGCCTGCTTTTCTACTAAAAGAAATCTACAGGATTTTGTTTTCTGTCTTTAAACTTATAGGTCATTACTAGATGCTGGAGCTTTTCAAAAGAAACCAGTAGAAGTCATAGGAAAAGATCACTTTCAGTTTTAAAATGGTCATAAATATTGGCGAGGACAAAGAAATGACAACAACAGAGATGACATTGCGCGGGGGAACCTTCATCTCAAACAATCGAACTGGATGAAACATTTGAATGAATATGATCATACTGTTTATCATTCAAATATCTTTTTAGATAAAACAAAAAATGATAATAGTCAACGTCAGAACCTATGGGAATGAACAACAGTAAAACAGAGACTTTCTCCACATCCACATTCCATAAAAAGAAAAGAAAATACTAGGTAGCCATCACTTATCATAGGTTACACTGTCCGGCTGTGACCAGATTCCCCCATACCCCCTGCTGGTGTGGTCATGCTGCTCCCACATCAGTGCTGAACCCTCTGCTGGACAATTGTGCAATGAGAATGGGAGCTATAATGTTAACTTTGTCCCCAGTTTGCAGATAAATGTAAAACAGAGCAACAAAGTAAGATTGTCTTTTTCCTGAGCCTATCTGTAGGGTTAAAACAACCAGTATCACCTTAAACAGGGTGCAATTTTAAGGCCATTTGTTCCAGGCAGTTGTCCGAGCTGGATCTTGCACGTTCTGCAAAACAACCGATTTAACATCAGAGATCTGTGTGCTGCACGGAGCTGCTAAGAGTGATCCACCACAAGGTTTCAGTGCAGGGGACCTTAAAATAAATGTGCTGTTTGTTGAGATTCACAGTTATGAAAACGCTTTGTTGTCATGGAACGACTTCCCAGAGGGAGTACTAATAAGGCACATATCAGTGTGAAAAGCAGAGACTTTGACAAAAGTTTCTGCCTTGTTCAGGAGCTGTAACATCCCATCTGATGCATATTCACAAGCTACCAAAATCCCACCCCAAACAGACTCTTACACACTCTTGCTTTAGGATTGGTGCAGAGAGTTTTATAATAGCTTATACAATATGACAAACGTTAGAAATGTAGAGGAAATTGTGCCATATGTCTCTATTTTCAACTAAACAGCACACAATACTCTCCTTTCCCTTGTCTAGTTTAGGCATATAAAACGGGATGGCTAAAGTGGTTAAAAGAATGAAGGAGAGATCTGTATTGCAGATCCATCTGCTCTTGTAACACTTTACAACTGTAATCTCACTAAAAAATGGTTCTGAGATACTTCCCATCGTGGAAGTCCATTTAAATTAAATGCTGCGGATCAGGTTAGCGACATTGGGGACTGAAACTGAAAGGTTAATTAAATTAGCCTCCGCTGTAGCGTAGCCGTAACCTGAGGTTATCGGAATGCCTTTTTATCAGAAAGGACAGACACAGACACTTATTGTGGCTATCAGCTTGTAAAAAATCACTTGAATTTAGAAAATCATGGCATATAGTGTCAGAGGAAGGATATCTCCTCATGTGTATCTCTGCTATTGAGCTGATTCTTCCATAACTCCAAACACATGTACAATTTATCTATTATTGAGCTGCAAATCGTGACACTCCTTCCTGATAAAACCTGTGACTGGACAAACAGACCTGGTTTTTCCAGCCTTTCATTCATTCTTTTTTTTGCAGTAAAACTTAAATAGGTTAAATTATATAGTGCCATGTCACTTATTAAATTATTTGCTGGTATGTAAGCCTAACGTTGGCTTTGACCTGAAGATTTGTTTCTTCACAATGTACATTTTATGATGTCAATGACTGTAAAAAAAGAGAAAAATTCAGTACTGGGCAAATTAGTAGTTTAAACATCAGTATTAGCATCCACCCATATTTTCAATTTGCGTAACCCTAAAGAATATACTATCAGCCAGTAACTGAGTAAAAAAAATCAGCAATGATAACACGTGATCACACGATGTTGGTAGTATTTTCAAACATTAAATCGGTACTTGAATGGCGTGCCTGTGCACATTAGTGTCTCTATGCAAGTCACCATTGTTTGCTGCCATGTTTTCTGTCCTCTTTGTTAAAGGGAAGATGTACTACCAGCTTTTGAATTAGTCACACACCACTGCGGGCGTAATACATGCAAACACCTCACGACAAGAGCAGGCCTCGTTGGAATGATGAGACTGCAGTCTGACACACACGCCCACATGTGGGCACACGGAGCACATTAGGGTGAACAGCAACACGGAGAGGGATAAAACACTGGGAAAGCTTTCCAGCCAAAATCAGTTTTGAGAGAGAACAAAAAAACTAACATGATAAAAAACTCACTGGAAGACTGAGGAGCAAGAAAACTGATGTGCGGGGACAAAAAGCGTGGTAAAAAAATCAAAGGGGGATGACTGAGGATAACAATGATAATAGTTTAAGTAGGTGAGGAGACATGGCGGAGTAAAGAAGTGCTGGTGCCTTTAGTAAAGTGTCTTTAAAAAAATCCCAACAAGGTCTTTACCAAAAAAAAGCGATTTAAGTAAATAAGTACACTGTTACTTTGGTTGTGGATACAGACAGCATTTTTCATTTGGATACATTAATATTAAGGCACTTTTTCTTAAAGCCAAGAAGACATCTAAAGCTTTCGAATCATGACACCTTTTTCCTCATTAAGCCGTGCCCATGTCAACATGGATCTTTTGCATAACAAACTTTGAAACGGCAACGGATGAAGTGCTCTCTGCTGTAAAAGACAAATGGGTTGCAGAGGAAATTATACCGGTTGTCTGTGCATACCAACATGACTAAAATGGCGGTGAAGTGGAAAGGCTCTCTTTGGTGCAAGCCTGCAAAGTGCAGCGTGACCCGAGGTAAATACTGACCTACCTAGCAAGCCTGCAATTAACATGGAAGGGGGAAAAAGTATTGTAAAAGCCTCCTCTCAGCAACGGCATCAGAAGACTTAATTACATGGCAACCAGGAGGAGTGTGCAGATGAAGGCTGATGTTAGAGCCCAGAAAGATTTGTTTACGTGCACGAGCCACAGTGACAATGACACTGTACAGACTTTGATCACGTTTAAAACCGGCAAAGAAACCCTCATTTTTCATATTTCATTGTGAAGTGTAATACATATCAAAATAATCCTGAATCCTGTTAGGAGGATAATGAATTTGTGCCTTTTGAAGAAGTAAATGATGAACAAAAATGCTTATGAATTGCCATAAAAAACATTTATATGAATTCATATAAATAAATCAAATTGTATAAATATATATGTGTTCATTGATTTGTTTATTGATTGGGCCCCAAAAAAAAGATTTTCTAGTGACATGTTTGGAATTCGTGGTGTATGTATGGAGATGCCCACTAGAAAAGGAAATATGAAAAGTTTCTCTCTAAACACTGTGGCTTATTTATAAATCCATAAAACTGTAAGGGACTGCTGTGCCACCGATTTCAACAAAGCGGCAAACGCAGAGTCATGCTGCACCAATGCTTTTGCTTTCCCTTTTGATTTTTGTGTCGCTCAATACGACACTTTTTTTTTATCTGTATGTCCTCATCTATTCTTTAATCTTAAATGAATCCATTCTTCCTTTCAAGTTATATTGAATGACCAACAGATTAAACCTACAAACGGCTGCTCGTTACGTTTGAGAAGTCTGTTGCCAGACATGACAAAAGGAAAAAATCAGACCACTCAGCTGCCCACTTTTCCACACAAACGGCAGAAACAGCAGTTGTTCTAGGAATGAGTTGAACAATATATCCTGTAGAAATATGGACGGTGAATATTTGGCTACGATGTATAAATGAATAGCTATTTAGGAAAAGGTTTTCAGGGTAGTGTTAAAGACAAACCCATTAAGTCCAGTAAGACACCACAGCTGTAAAATATACAGACTATAGTGAACTGTAACACAATTGGACACATTGCAAGATGAGATAGCAGATGTATGGCTTACTTTATAGGCTGTTGTAATTATTAATTTCAACTTTCTGAATACTTGCTGCCCTTGACCCCTTTCTTCCTCTTTCTATAATCCATATTTGTCTTTCCTGCTCCTACCGACTCATTGGTAAAACTCAGCATTTTTTTTTTTACTCCTCTCCCTCGTCCCTCAGTGAAGCTGTATGTTCTCCCACATAAATTTTATAAAGTCAGGTGTGTACAAGTGTGTGTGTGCATCGTTGTATCTGCACTCCTGTCTTGTATATTGGATTATATTGTTGTGGCGCCTATTTTTAGTCGGGCACGTAAAGAGGAGAGAAAGTTGGGAAATACAAGCGTCAGTTTTGATACCGCCGCGAAGTCACCTTCAAATCAGATGACCATGGGGCAGAAGTAATGAAAGAGAAATATGATTTTTTTTCATAGTCTTTCATGGCATTTTTTCAATAAAACGGGGACACGAGATGCAAAGAGATTATTTTTATCTTATATTTAATATCATAGAAGGCCTCCCACAGTATGCTTTACTCCATTGTTCTGTGTATTCTAAACCGTTTTCATGAACAAACACAACAAACCAACTGCTACTAAACAATAGCACAGTGCTCTCCAGGTTTTTATGGTAAAAATAATCTCTCTGGGCATGTCGCACCATAACAACACGTAATCTCCACGGTACAGCTGAGGTTGATCAGGTCACAGCTTGATTCCGGGCGGCCAACTGCTCTGCTCCCCTCGGTACTGCTCACTTGAGTCAGAGCCATCTTCAGGACTCGCTCTGCATTTTCACCACGTTTTCGGTGAGGGCTGTTTCCACCCGCTCGTTCCATCAGAAAAACAAAAAATCCAATACGGAGAGGTCCAGAGAACAAGTGCGGAAACTCCCTCTTTAATCTCATTATGTAGTTGTGCATCACATATCTTGTCCTCTTGGTATCTCATGTTTTCACAAAACCTTGAGGCTCTCAGCTCCAGCCCCACCTCTGTTTGACTTCCACACAACACAAGGTCCCTAAACGGACAAGCTTTCGATCTAGGTTAGTTTTAAGGGGGTCACTTTCAAAGTGCTGCATTTCCCACAAGAGTAGTAGCGTTATTGCGAGAAATTTTGTATTTGAAAGGCAAGCAAAAACTGCTTTCAGGCAGCATTTGCAGATTTAGATTTGAGATATGTCTCCCAGTCCACCTGCGGCCTCTTTTTTCTATGGCAGAGAACCAGATTTCGTAGAGTTTATTGTGGTCAGTCCGGGCTTCTTTAGGCATTTATCATGTGGGTTCACTTTTGAATCATGCAAAAAGACAGAATGTGATATTCAGAAACTGACATCACAACCATGATATTTATAGGTCATATCTGTCTGTTCTCAATCCAAGTGAACACAAAGCCTTTGTTTTGTCATAGTATCTGGAAGCATTGTCCAGGGCACATTTAGATGATGAACGGAAACACAGCTTTGACAACAAATGAGTTACAAGGTCTTCATAAGATGGAGGAGGGAAATATATTCACAGGACATGCAAACATAATGTGTAAGGTTTAGAGTTGGGGCATAAACGTAGGGCATAAAAAGTGGATTTTTTGTAATGTTATTCTCATTTGGGATTACATAACATAGTTACTGTCATTCAGTAAAAAAAAAAGCAGCCAGCAAGAATGATATCTAGGGACAGATTTGAAAAAAAACACCTGGTTGAAAGTTTCTGTTTCGAGATGTTCTGCTTGGATAAGTGAAGGTATTTCAGACTAGCAAAGCTTAGCTTGTGGAAAGCGATCATCCACAAGTTCAACCAAATGGAAATGTGGACCTATTTGGAGTTATTTGTAAATCTAGAAATGTGTATGTTTCAAAAGCCTGACTCAAATGGATGAAAAAAAAAACATGGAAGAAGTGAGGCTATCATAGAAGCAAAGGGAGAAATTAAGTGAACTATTAAGGCAAGCAGAAAAAATCATAGACCATACACACTAAAACTGAGGGGCTTTAAAAAAAAAAAACTTGTTCGGGTCACTATACAAAGTTTCAATCAAGCCTTTTTTGTTCTTTTATTATTTTTCTATGAAAGGTACTGTTACACGTGTTTCTTCCATCTGGTGCAGACACATACTCATAAATTTTGTCTGCAGTTAGTCTGCAAAAAGATAAATATTGGAATAAAGAGATATGGTGATAGAGGTTGAAACAGCCATAAAACATCATGCACTTTAATCTCAGGCCATCTTGATAGGAAGGACAATGTGTATCTCGCAGCAGATACAATAGACACAAAAAAAGGTTGCACGCATATATCACTTTTACAAGAATATTCAGTTAAAGATGCATAAAAACCCATGACAGTAAAGTCACAAAGTGCAATTTAACGAGACGTTTTAAAAAGTGTAAAGGAAGAGGGTTTTTTAGTAGAGAGGTGCAGGAACGAATGATGGAGGTGAGAAGTCAACTGAGACAGATCCTCTGGAGTACAGAGAAAATTCAGAGAGTGGGAGGCAAAGGGTGAGAATGGGTGAGAAAAAGGAAAAGAAAAAAAGATCTCAATGGAGGACCTGAAAGAGGAAGAAATAGGGAAAGGAGAGAACATAGTCATTGGAGAAAAGTAACAAATTAAGAAGGAAACATAACGCCACCCTGAAGGTTTTCAAGTGGTAAATTGATAGTGTTTCTGCAAGCCAAAGAACCAGACATGAAAAGCAAGAAGAAAAGGGGTAAACAAGAATGCAGGACTGAAAAAGGCCTCTAAAACATAACAAAAGTCAGCTGGCCTAATGCCATTTAATTTTGGGGTACAAGGACTGTATGATAATTTGGATATTGGAACAGTTCGACATATGAAATAAGATATTGGGTAAAAGCAAAAGCACAGATGCAGAGGTAGCACGCATTATGCTGAACGGGCATTATCTCTCAAGTCCCACACATATCCCTTGACTTTGTGGGTGTTTTAGGGAGGTGTTGTCAATAAACACAGTCTGAGGCTCCGAGGGAATGAATGTATCATTGGAAATATTTATAACTTGATTTGAAATCTAGAAAAACTAGGAACTGCTACGATGGGCTGTTCTGTGGCTTTTGACAGCCTGTTTTCTACCTGAAATCCAAAAGTTGAGGACAGTAATGTAAGATGTAAATGTTTATCCTTACTATAGCTGGAATTATAACGGCAAACAACTAAACAAACAAATGAATAAAGAAAGAGAAAAAATAATTTAATTCACCGATCCAGTGTGTCAACAACCCCACCAATAAAAGAGGTAGATTAGGAACATGGACCCACTGGTGTGTGAACTGCAGATCACCATCTTGTTTTTCTATCGGAAATAAGAGATTCTATCCGCCCAAGAATATAGAGCTTGGGAGCAAAACCTGGAATTGGTTTGGACGGAATACATAATCTTTTGGGTCAAATATCGAATGAATAATCTAATAATTTTGAAAAGGGTGATGCAATTTCTATTAGAAATCAGAGATCTATCTATATGCACAAGGTAAACAACAAATGGAGTGTGAACGTCTGCTGTAAATTTCACAGTAACAAAGCTGATGTGTGTCTGTCCTTCTAAAAATAATTATTGTAATTGTTAAAATGGAACCCAGGATGAGGCTCTGTTCATTATATCTTATATGCTAGATTTTTAAAGTCCATAACAGACTACAAAGCAAGAACACACCAATCCAGGAAACTAAGCTCATTTGAATATACTTTATTGATCTCCAGGGAGAAATTGACTCAAAAAAGAACATTCTTTCAAAAAGAACGTTTGAGCCACAGTCACTTAAAGCAGCAAAGAGGCACTTTTTTACAGGCTTATGCTGAGCTTGGATTGATCTCATGTTCAGATGGTTATAGCTGTGAAAACGACGCATTTAACAAAAAAAAATAAAAAATCTCAGTCGGTTACAGAAGCTCCAAAGCAGTGTTCAATAAGGACGATCCTTTTTTTCTCAGTTTCTTCAAAACAATTGGCTCTGATGCTGCAACAAGTGATTGTTGAATGAAAGCAGACTGCTTTTTCTACGACGAGGACTCTTCCGTCTGAACCTGCTCACCCCGGTTTAAGAGGTAGTACCAAAAAGACGGGCTGACCGGTCCTTGACGTCGTTTGTATGCAACGGAAGTGCAGGACAACAATAAAGGTCACGGCCGCGATGATGCATCGGCTGAACGTTGATGTCAGAGCACAGTTTCAGACTCATCCAGTCGTATGGAGCTCCGGCTAATCTAAACCCGGCAGTCTGCTGTCCACTCACCCTCCTCTGAACCCAGTAGGTGCTGAATTTGAAACTGTTACTCTGTTCTGAAGGCAGCTTCAGAGGTGCATTTCCAATGCATTGGGATATCCAAGTGTCCAGGTTTCTTCTCTCATGCTGGAGACAGCGTTTGGCTCATTTTGTTTTTCCTAAAATGCCCAATAATCCATTTTGCCCCATCACATTGTGAAATGAGTGTTCCTCCAACATGCCCCAAAAGTGGTCAACCAGATTCTTGCACTGGGCCTTTTGTCCAATTTCCAAGACACCCAATAACTTCTGAGTCATCTGTGTATTTCTGATTATGACAGGTAGAGAAACAGCGAGAATACCTTGCCGGATCCATAGATCTTATATACAACAAACTGCTCGGTTTGTTAGGTTGTCAACAACCTGTGGTTGCGGGGACACCCCCCTCTTGTTCTCTACAGCTCCTTACATAACAATAGAAGCTGACGGTGAGGGGGTGACCGGGGCTATTATTAGAGCATAGTAATGTGACAGCCTTCTAATGTTTTATGGCCCTTTGGGGTAATTGCTGTAATCTGTACACACGGTATATGCACCCCATCAACAGTCCATCACATTAAAGTGCAGCAATCTTCACTAACACCCTCAGGGACACAAGCACCTATGACACTAAATGTCCAGTAAGTGGTTCTTCTACAGTTATAACGCATATGTTTATTCAAGACATCGTGCAAAATCTAAAATGAACTACTTCAAAAGAACACTGTCATTAAACATGTTCATTTTTCTGAAACCGCTGAACAGAACGTAATACAAAAAAAGAACGTGATCTTCGTAAGATATTGCGAGTTCCTGCTCTAGCCTTACAGGCTGTGCATAATTTTATTTATATTTTTGCTAATTATTTTAATACACTTTGGGCCCTTTTGTAGGAGCCACACTTGCTTGACCTTTCTTTCTTGCAGTTTACCTAATTTTCCAAAGGCTTCCTATTGTTAATAATTCTTTGTCATTGTAACTCTGTTGATCTATTACATTCTTTATTTACCAGCTTGTAATTATTTTCTGAGTAATCTGTACACCACTTCCCCACAATGACTCTACAATGTTAACATGGAGAATATTGACTGCACATAGACTATTAAATTTAACTAATTTAAAGTTACAGAATGGCTGTTTATTCAGGTTTGTTATATTTCATATACCACAAATTACTCAGAAACACACACAAATAGTGAGAAGTCAATTCAGTCCATTAAAAAAAAGAAACACTTCAAACTGACAGTTTAATCAATTCAATAACAACAATAAAAACGTTCTGTGAACATAGCTCTTCACATACATCCAGGGGTCACACATGTCACCCACATACATAATCACAGCCAATTGCCTCAGATGCAAACAAACTGCCTGATTAAGTAGCAAGCACGGGAACATTTTAACTGAAAAGCAAAAATTTAATGAGCTTTCTAATTCCTCTAGAGATAAAAGGCGAGAGTTTACACAAGATTGTCTGTAAATGTAATTACACCAAAAGACACTTTTGCTTATGCACACAGTTACTAATCCTTTGAGAAAACCAAGAACCAAGACATTCAGTTTGGCTTTAGAGTATCCACACCCAGAATCCGACATGTATTTCCAGGAGTTTGGTTCTGGAGCCCATAGAGTGTGTGTGGAGGTAAAGCAACTCCATTGAGTTGTTACCACTCTATCTGACACCCATGTCCAGCCTTTTTCCAAAGCAATGAGGGGAAATTCCATCTTCCAACATTGTGAGTCAGCATGCCCAGTCCCCTGCCCTCATTGGCTGTCCAAATCACATTGCACCTGACCGTCAATTTGAAAGTGACTTTTTTCACGTGGGTACAACACAGTTGTATGGATCATGATCCGTTCAAACCTAAGGTTGGAAGGGTTGTTACAGTAAATGTGTTTGTTTTCATGCGATAGAATCTTGTTAAAAGAAATAGTGCCCATGCAAAATAAAGAGAAACATCAGCCTGGCACTCTGTCTTTGATGGTGTAAATCTGTGGAAACAACACAAACACAAAGTAATGGAGTGGAATAAAGCAAAAGCAATGAGGCAAATTTATGAGACAAGGTGCCGTTTTCAAATAAGTGTCTGACCTGGCTCTAAATTTTCACATTTATAATTCTGCTTGCTGTATATCTGCATTGGAAATTGCCCCATAGAAAAGCTGTGCATACAGATTGGCAAATCAATAGATTTCCTCTGGGGTTGTCATTTCAAAGCCTGCTTGGAATCTAATTTGAATCGGTGTGTATACTCACATCAGTACACATGCATAATATATTGGCACCATTTTTACATAAGGTGTAGGTCTGTTTTAAGTAAATGTGTTCACGCGTGATCTCCCATGTCCTTCATAGCGTGCGCTGTGTGTGGGAACATGATGACTTTGCTATATTTAAGTTTGTTTTCTATTGTTTCTATTTGAATGAAGATTAGATCAGATTGTGTGCTGCCTCAGTATAATGACCTGAGGATTTTGTAAATTCAGAAGTAAAGCTGTTCATTAAGCGCGCTCATTCCAGATGACACTCGGACAGGTGTGCACGGATCTGTGCAAATGTGCAGCCAGCTGAGAGTGCAAACTGCCATTGGGTTGCCATTTCTTAGCAAATCAAATATGACGCTTTTGCTTGAAAAGCTGCCAAGAAAAAAAAGTGGATCAAACGCGATTCCACAGACCAGTTAAAAGTGAATGAAACAGTCTGTTTGTAGCGTCAGTACAACCAACAGTTGCTAGTTGTCGAACTCAGTAGAAAAAATGGCTGTACTTTTTAGACACTAAAGCTTCTGCCTAAAGACAAAAGAAAAAAAAGTAAGAAATACACCCCAATTCAATGGATATATACATTAGAAAATGGTGACAAAGTGGGAAATTTTATCATTTGCCAGTTGAGAATTGATTGTTGGCTTTTCCTCTTTCCTCTAATGTGTTACTTCAACTAAAATTACATTTAATAAAATAACATCTGCTTTAATAATAACACTCAGAGAGATTTCACGTATATCTGATAATCTCACAAATGTCAGGCAGTTTTTGTGTACGCAACTTTGGTGCAATTCTTTTTGCAGGCAGAGTAAGAAAAGTTTCTCATTTATGTTATTTTAGTATGTTTTAAAAATAAAGACGGATTTTGAACGACTCAGAAGAATTTCATTTTAAGGCAGGGTTCTTTTCTCAGGGCATTTAGTATTGAAAGAAACTTTTCCTTTTATCTTGGTTCAGCAGTGAGATGTTTGCTGACATTTAAAAAAGTGTCTATAAAAAGTATCAACTGTCCCTGATTCTGCACTTGTGGTGCGTTATTTCTCTGTGATCTCTTTATTGCACACATTTAAAAGTCCTGTAATTTAATCTTTGCATCTAGAGTATAACTATGGATGTTTTTTTTTTAGACAGTGTTGAGTTACATTTTTAAGCATTCTGACAGTCTTCTGATATCTTTTGTGAAAACCAATAAGTTTAATAACTTGTCTGGGATCTGTGCACAATCACAATGTGTTCAGTAAGGTTTCTACCAGACATTATGCATAGGAAAGAGTTCATATACACTTTCTTCTTTCACCACATTCTCTTTTAGCTTATTCCTTAAGGAAGGAGAATCCATTGTATTTAAGGTTCATAATTACTCAACAAATGACACATTTAGCTAATTTCAGATTGAGATAATTTTCTCTACATGTGGCTTTTATTGGGAATCTGTTGCAATTGGCAGTGATGGAGTGGATTCCTTTGAAAGTCTTCATTAAATAGCAGGCATCACAAAAATTACATCTGAGACCACCTGCCTTGTGTAACAGCTTTAGGAGAGCTCCCCAGGGGCAGAACAGGGAATAAAACCTACTGAAATAAGAGTGCTTTCCTGATTCTCACTACAAGAGCACTTCAGTGGTTATGACAAGTAGCTCAGTGTGTTATGAAGCAATTATTCTGTGTATTAGCGACTCCTCGGGTGGTGCAATATGACCATATGGACATAATTTTTACTTACAGAGCACTCACAACACACAGTACATTACCATACATTAAGAATAGCAGTGTACTCCATTGACTGTGGAATGTCATACCATAGTATACAACAGCTATCTGAACAGTTATGGCTATTGTGGCTTATTCTGAGAATTAAAAAAAAGAATTGAAAAACAGAAACAAACCAGAGCTGCAGGTCTTTTACTCATTGAAAGTAGATAATGCCTGTTCACACCCTTTCATCACAAAATGCATAAGGGGGCTTTGATATAAGATTATTTAATAGGATTTTTCACATAAGATGCCTGGAGCTGCTCCTCTCCTCCTCCTCCTCCTCCTCCTGCTCCTCAGAAAGAGTGAAGCTAGGGATTTCCTCTGTCAACTCAAGCAAAGCTTCCTGTTTCCAACTCTACTCCTGGAAAAATTGCAGCGTCTTGGATGTCTTTTCAGTCGTCTCTTCACTCTTACCAAACTTGTCGCCATTTGCATTTGTGCACCCTCTGCCCTACTTTTAACCATAGCACAACATAAATTAAAGTCCTTACAGATTATGATCTGTGCAGTAGTATAGAATTCTATTTTTTCCCTCATTTAGCTTGTTACCGAAGAAAAACGACCACCCAAATTAATGCAAAAGAGCTGGGTATTTTCAAAAACAAAACAAGAAAAGTGTTGCGATCTATTCTGTATGAATGACGGATTTCAGATCATTGCAAATTCTATTTTTATACAGACGTTTTGGTTTCTGTAAATATGCAACAATTAAACAATTAAAACATATTGCTTTGATTATGATTTTTACATTTATTCATAATGTAGACTGATTATCATCTCACTCTGGTCAAACTCTACACATTTAGCAAATTCATGACCAATAAATTCCAAATTAACAAGCAATTGTTTTTATTAAGATTTGGCAGCAAGAATAACCCATCAGGAGTCTTTGTCTCTGGTTTTTTTGGTTGCATTTAGTCACATTTCCGTCTTGTCTCAAACAAATCTGTCCCCCAAGAAAAAATAGAACCATGGAACTCTGGTGTGAATACTACTCTCTGGGACAATAAAACTGAACAGCTAACCGTTGTTATTTAAATAAGAAGAAGCATCAGGTCTGATGATGTGTTTCTGGCAGAAAGACAGATAAGCCTAGAAAAGAGACCAGCATGCACACACAGAGACACACCTTGAACACAAGACAAAATTCTTGAATATTCCTTTTCCCTTCTTGATCTATTTCTTTCTTTTTGGAATTACACACACATGCACACACACACGCGGGCGAACACAAAACCATATTAAAATGATGTCCTGGCATGGCGCTTTCCTCTCCATCTTGCTGATGGATTCATTTTTATCTACGTTACTTTGATTTATAGGACCAACAGGCTGCTATTAGTTAGCTTAAAAAATGGGAGTGCGCTGAGCAATACCAGCTTTGATTGGACCAGACATGTTCCTCCGGCTCCTCACTTCCTGTGGCCTGAAAAGCACAAACACACACTGCAACACACACCCAATGTGCAGACATGCAGGTACTCGAAACAAAGTTTGGCCTGTCTCAATAGCTTCCTGCTAAAGAAAAATGTTCCATGCATGGCCTACCTTCGTAGTGGTCTTTTGGAATTTAAGTTTAATATGTATTCTCTGTTTGTTAGTCACTAAACTTGAGGCAGAAATGTCCGTGCCAGTATAATTATTTATTTAAGTCATACAGGATTCATGTTCATGAAGATTTATTTGTATTCTTTTTTAATGTGTTTCATGACTTTCCATGCAAGCGGGTTGTTTTAAGACACTATAATGGATTTAATTATCTTTTTTGTACTCTAGAAGATATATAAATCAAATGGTGAGAGGTTAATATAATAAAGTCAGTGTTATGATTGTGTGTTTTCTTGAATTTACTATTCAGATTTAAGTGGGCAGTTACTGAGCAGGGGTTGGTTGTCTATTCCAGATCTTACAAAGGCTGTTGATGGAAGTAGTACCCATACGATGGGTCATCTTCATGTTGTGTCTGGGTTACCTCTTACTAGGGGTAACTTAAAAAATCCTAAGAAAAAAAACTGTAATATTTGCAAAATGTGGTTTGTCATATTTATCTTTGGTACAAATGAACAGGTGAGGAAAAAGATTCATGCTGGTAGAAGAGGAAACATCAGCAGTGGTACATCTGTCGTTTCTGCATTTCCAATTCTTTGTCAGCAGCAGCTCAATAAATTGGGGTTATGAAAAGAAGGTGTGTGAAGCTTTCTATAAAAAGAAACAAACTAAAGCGACAATAGCCACCAACCCTCCTACTGTGTCTTCACTCAGCCGTTATATTTGTGTAAAATATGTTGCACTTGAGCAAACCGCAACACACAATCTGCACGTGCATAGTTCTCCACGACAACAGGGGTCAGTGGTCTGTATGCAATTTAACCACTGAATGTCAACTGAAAGATCGCTTTGATAATAATGTAAATCAATCAATGTTTCCTTAAGTTAAGTCACTTCTTTTTCTGTTAAAAGTGCAACTTACAAGCTATAGTATTTTTGGTAGGTCAGTTAGTAAGTTTCAATTGGTTTAGATGGCTCAGAAACAATCATTTCAATATGTCCCATTAGAAAATAGCACAGTAAAAGCAGATCCTAACCTTCTTTATTTACCCCCAACGATCTGTAATGGGCTGAATTATTACAAAGAAGGAAATATGGAGACTGGGTGGTCATTATTTATCCTGATAACTGACCAATGCAGTTTCATGTGGTGTCATGGCCTTAAACTTTTCTGATCTAAGCTGTTCAAAAGTTTCCAGCATGGCTTTCCCACCTCTGGAAATCCCTTTCTATACTGTCATACTAACTGTTCTTCATTTCAAATGATGAAAGATGGCTTCAATTTTAAAAGGCTGTCACATATAAGCCGATGGCTTATCTATTTCTCAAAACAGTTTCTTCAGGAGTTTTTATGTTGTTATAGTTTGAAATCCGGAAGCAGAAGTCTGACGATCGATGCATTTTTATATTGAGTTACTATTATAAAGTACAGTAAAATGACATGACCATAGGGTGTCAAATGCCTGGAAGTATCCACAATAATAACAGCAACAAAGTGTTGTTTTACTAATGAGTAATTACCTTTTTGATTTCTTTAGGACTTCCCCATTCCAGGGAGCATACAAGATATTCTCAAGAATATGAATGCGCACACTTTAAATTGTACTTTTCTACAAAAAAACGTAACTTTATATTCTTTATTCATCATGGCATCAGTTTGTTCGGCTTTCTGTAATTTATCAATGTAAGGCCAATAACACACAAGAGTACATTCCATTCAATAAAAAAGAAATGCATTAAATTTAAAGTCAAGATGATAAGAAACACTTCAATCTTCTTCAAAATGACAACCCATAAATTACAATGTGCATTGCGCCACATTCCCAAATCCAAATCTGACCTCAATCAGGGGGTGTAAAACTACAGCTCCCAACATTGTTTTACTGCTGTCCACTAGCTATTTGCTACGTGGTACAGAGTAAAGCTGAGATAACAGCTTATAATAGAGTTGAAAGAAAAGTACAAAGACAGCACTTTTAAAAGAGGAAAGGTGTAAAACATAATGTGTTAGAGAGAGGATAAAAGATAGCATCACACTAGCTATAAGTTGCAGGAGAGAAATAAAAACAGGACCCAATATTAATGTAATGTGTGTCATTCACACAGAAGAAACCCTATTAAACACAACCTAATGATCTCCCTTAACAACAGGAAAATAAAAAAGAAAGCTCTGTTTAACCTGCCTGCACCTGTTATTCTGCACATAATTGCACATTTGTGATGTTAAAATGCAGAAGGTCTCCCTTGCTGAAGTCTTCAAAGTTCACACACGATGTCAGCACATCGTGTGCATGAGTGACGCTGCAACTGTGTGCATGTTTGTGTGTAAGGACGCTGCAGAGAGGAAATGGAGTGTTTGTGTGTTGCTATGTTAGCATGCCCTTGGTGGCCTTTTTCCAATCAATCTCAGCAGGATGTGATGGGTTAGCCCCGCCCCTGCACCTCAGCTGAACAAATTAATATTAATCAAGCATTGATTAAGGTCCTAACACTGATCTGTCGTTATTCACAACTCTATACTTTTTCCAACACCATCACTCTCCGCTCCTTGATCCTGTCCTCTTTACATCCACACCACAGACATTCTAAAGGTCCCATTTGTACTTCAATCGATAGGTTTTCTTTCTTGTTCTTCCCTTTATTCTTAAGGGCTTGGTTTACTCGTCTTTTAATTCTGATATCAAAATGATGGTTTAATACTATAAAGCACCGAAGCTCTCCATGCTTTTACTTAAAAACTACCACCATTGTCCCTTTGCTCCCTGATTCCCTTTCACACCTTTACATATTTACTCAATGTGTCCATGTGTCCAGTGATCCTGACATAATTTATTATTTCATCCTTTTTTACAATCCCTTGTAGATCTGATACACACACACATATATATATATACATACCTGTGTGCGTGTTGTGTTCGAGTTGAAGGAATCCTATAGCAGAATGAAGACATGAAGAAGGAGATGGAGAGCCGGGCGTGGACAGCTCAATAAAGGACAATAGACCATTGTACTGACACAACATTACTCAGCTGGGTATAGAATAGGTAGAAGAGGGAGTTAGAGGGTAAAAAAAGGAATAAAGACAAGAGATGAGACAGAGGAATAGAAAAAGAGGACAAAGGCGGTGCAGAGGGGTAAAGTGCGGGAGGCATGGAGAGTCCATCTCCCTACAGTTTTTCACCTGTTCTGATGGCCGCTAAAAACAAAATGAACACTTCCTCACACACCTGCATCAATAAGCATTCAGGATTTAATCAGATTAGCATAACCAGGTCATGTTTTGGCGGACCAAAAAATGCGAATGATATGTTGGATGATATGGAGGAAACAAGATACTTAATTCGATGCCATAAAATCAGCATGTGAAAAGTTTGAGGTTACATATGTGAGAAGAAAATATGTATGTTAATGACGCCAACATCCATTAAATGATAAAAAAAAACAGTTCTTCTGATTTTCTACTGTTGAAACTGACATCTGTATTTATTGCAGGTATCTTGACGGGTTTGAAATGCATGTAATGACTAATTACTAAATAAATAAGGGTGAATTTTAATGTCATTATCTGAAGATAGGGATTTCACTATCCCATTATCTTGAGAAAATGAGGCACATCTTCTCATGATAATGGGTTGTTTATGTCATCTGTGGATAACAAGGACTATTTGCTCGTGACAAAGTAAAAGATTTTGTTGCTATTTGGAGATGATAATTTGGTTTTCTAATCATAACAGGGTTCTTTCATTTTGTTATTTCAGTCAAGTCAAGATAATTGACTTATTTTCATCTTGTATTTCACTTGATTCTTTTGATGATCAAAAATATTAAGTGAGGAACTCAAGCAGTTCACTGTCTGAGTTCAATAAATGCCTGCTACTGAGAACAGACAGAGGTGTGTGTGTGTGTGCTCTGATATGAGCTGGACTAACTCAGATGGCCTGTGGCTTGCTCTCAGGCAGTCCTGCTGCTTGTGCTGTCAAAAAAAGCAACTTTTCCAATATGAACTCACAAAATAGCTCAACCGGTTATGTCAAGAAAACTACACTGTGATCTTGTGACAACAAAGTTAATTATTCTACAAGTTCACATGTCGTAAGATTGCAAAGTAATAGTTATTTATGGATAGTTATTTATGCTTCGTGTGTTGTTTGGAACTTGATTTGCTTTATTCTGTGCAAATACAAAATCTCTATTTTAAAATTTCAAACACTTTTTAAATCAGGGTGGTTGCTTTTGTTTGAGGATTGTACAATTTACACCTCAATTAGGACGGAGCAGTAATAGAGCTATAAAGCCAGTTTATCGCTTATTCAATAGGAAAACTAGGGTTTGGAAATCAAATATAAAACAGGGAGAGACTAATGGGGGATAATTAAATGAACAAGAGAAGAGGGAAGCAAAGAATGATGCCTCAAATAAATTCAGAGGTAAATCAGTTCCGGTGGTTGCTCTGTAAAAAGAAGTTTGGTGGTTGAGGATCGGGTGTTATCCCAGGACCAAAACCAGCTGTCAGTGGACTATAATTTAACTGTCACTTTTGCCTCTGGGTCTTAAAGTTCTCAAAAGTGCTCTATAGTTCCCAAACGGGAGGAGAAAACAGATGAGTTGACATAAAAACAATCTGGAAGAATGGAAAAATTACCATCAAAGTACAACAACATCAGGGTTTTCCCTGGAGCCATTCGAGCTTTATAGTGATTGAAAGCCCTGTGAGTATACAGTGGCAGCTGGTCCTAAAATGAGTCGGAACAGGGCACAATTAGCATTTATTTATTTTTTATGTCTTTATTCTTTATTCATATTTGCAGAGATGGAAGGGTCTCATGTATCCGTACTAATACCATGCACTACTGGGATATTAGATCTGCTGTTTGTCTTGAAAACACAAATGTATTTCAATAGGTTGAATTACTGTGGCTAAAATCTTCTCACAATCAGTGAGAGCTGACATGAAAATGCCCTCTGGGGGTTTCTCCAGTTGCAGGGCTAGCTAAATGAAGAATAGGATACCCTAGTACTATTTATAACAAAGAAAAAAAAATCATTTTCAATTTTTGAAGATGAAAAAACCCTACACTGAATACTGTACATATACAGTCATTTATGTGGCTAAGAAAATTACAATGTTCCTAGTCTTATTCCTAGGGCCAGGATACCTATTCCTATTCCTCTAATTGGAACCCAGTAAATGCCTCTGGACAAACAATGTGTCACATAGTGATATTTAACCATCTTTCCTGACATAAACCATGACTAAAAGACCAAACATAATTGTTTTTTTTAAATCCCTGATGTGTTCATTGGTGCATCATGTCATGAGATGGAATCAGGATGAGTTTCTAACAATATATATAATCTTTGGTGGTTTTATACACAAACTGGTTAATGTAAATGCAAAAACTGTAAGAAATATTCAATTTTAAGAGTGGCAGTTCAGACCAGCTGTGCTCACAAAACAGGCAAAAAATCTTCCAACATTCCACATAAAATTATTTTTTTCCAGAAGGCTTGTCTATATTTCTTTCACCCATGTTGATTGTTTTTTTAAGTTCTTCCAGTCAGTTGAACTTAAATGTGATTTCTTGTAGAAACACACTGAAATGTTCCAGTTCCGAAGTGTGTAACATAAAGATATTGGCTATATCAGCTTGTTTGTGTAAATTTTTTTCTTGGTTAATGTATATCTTCTTCTTTTGCCTTTGGAGGTTTTGTGTATACAACTAAACTGCTTTGCCTTTATAGTAATCAGAGGCAATATTGTGTATGGGACAGTGTAATGTTTGGATTATAATGCATAATTGGAGTTAGACAGAAAGAAAGAGGAGAGGATGCAAAGCTATGCTGGAGGACAGGATAGAGCATACACACACACATCATTTGTTTCTGGGTGTGCTGGACGACGCCGGGACTCCTGCGGGCATCAGAATATAAAAAAAGGCTTACAGTATTAAGGCACAGAGCAAACCTGATGGGAGGATCAGAGAAGAAAAAAAAAAAAAAAACGTGTAGGGAAGCGTCAAGCACGGCGAAGAAAAGTAATTTTCACTCGGGGCCCAGACACACACAGACACACACAAACAGAAATCCAGAGCTGGAGCCGGGATGTCATTTGTATCAGCTATTTGTGGGACCACCAGGGATATACAGGTTCAAACTTGCATGCGCATACACAACTGTGGACACACAGAGAGTTGGCACCCACACAGACAGACTTGCACCTGCAGGACAAAAGTACAAACACACACACCAGCTACACACGCAGACACACATTCACTAAGCAGCCGCCGAACCCCTTGAGAAATTTGCATGTTTCAACTATTCGTATTGTCAAACATGCAAAGGTACAGTACCTGCACATGGTGATATCCAAAGAACAGTGGATGTAAGGAGCAGAAGTCCCCTCAGAATGGCTAAAAATACAACAGAGATGGAAATGGATTATTTGAAAAAATATATAGATATATCAAGAGGTGACAGGTGGCACACTTTATCTTAAGCTTAGTTCACACCAGGAGATTTTAAGCAAGATTTCCCTATCACAAAACAAAACAAATGGCTCAGATCTGAGTTAATTCGGTAGTTTGACTGTCAGGAAGTTGTTACTATTTTTAAGGACATTAGATTTAGCTTCCTGGAGGTTCCCTGTAACCATTACGATAACAGATTTAGGACGGAAAACAAATAAACTGACAATCCCTCCTTTATAACAATGAGGTAAGCTAAAAAGTCTGAAAAAATCTGTTTGTAAGCCTCTTAATTTATTTATCGTAGGCAATAATGAGATACCTGAGAAACCAAACAGAAGTTCATTTCTCCTTTTTCCTATTTCTTTTACTCACTGAATGAGTGAAAAAATGCTGAAAAGCTCAGATTATTCTTGTGTCATTTAAAAAGGAATTTCATGAAGCTTTTAAATCATATACATGCAAAGAAATCAAAGAGTTCTCTTTATGAACTCAATCCATTCTCCCTCCATCTTCTGTTAGTTCATAAATCTCATGTTAAGCTCGGGCGGAACAAATGAAAGATTCTCCATGAACACTCAGTGCATTCTCCTGAACAGTGATTTCCTTTTCATCCCATAACCTAATATCATATTAACATATTTCTAATAATCCTACACCGTTAAATATCTAATGAAGTGTTTAATGATGAAGGAAGAATAATAAATGTACTATTTCGATGCTATATCAAATGGTATATCTGCTTTATTCAATGTGTTTTGATTTTATTTAACATGAACACACTTTTAGATAGATAGATATGGTTCTTCCTCTTATTTTGCTCTGTGGCCTCCTAGCAAAAAATAATTAATAATGACATTTCTTCAAATGTTTATATGAGTAGAATTTTATGAACAAATTCCATCTAAGCATGTGTCGATTGAAGGATGTCCTGGTTTTCCAGAAAAATGACACATTGAGTTTTCCTGAAAGGGAAAGTCAAGGGTTGAGAAGGAAGGATGTTAATTTCATGAGTGTTTCAGCGAGCAGGTACAGTTCTATAAACTGGGTAGAATAATTCAATTGTTCTGCTTAGAAAAGTACGTCAGCTCAATCCTGTGTGGAGATTAGTATTCCTCTGCAGCCTCGGCTGTACATAACAAATCAGACATGATTCGCTGTGTTTATTCTATTCTTGATGTGCACACAGTAGTCTGTGAGGAAATAAGGATTCTTGAGCATCTTCCCTTTCACTGATATTAGACAACAAGGGACAGAGGACCTGAAAAAAGACTAATTTGTTTTTTGTTGTTTTTTTTTTGTTTTTTTTTCCTATTTGAGAACTGAAGTTTGTCTTGTAATATTTTTTTTCAGGTGATCTTAATGAGCTCCTATTCATGTTTGTCTTTTTTTTTAAATTTATTCCTGGAGTGATAAGTGTTACCAGTGTCTTTTGGGGTTTATTTTGGGCCTGTGTTCTGATTTTAATCACTTAAAAGTATCTAGATCTTTAAAGTTCAAAATACAATGTTCCTCAGTAGATAGAAACAATACCACTTTTTTAAACTCAAAATGTAGAAATTCTATTTATTTGGTTCACTGTTCACTTTAGTGGCTTAGACCAACACAGGAAGAACATGCAAACTCCACACAAAAAAGGTCCTCGTCCTTTTCCCCCTCAGGGCCTGGAACCGGGAACCGTTTGCTCTGAGGAGACTGTGATAGCCGCCAAACCAAACCAAACCAAGTCCATAACATACATCTAACTAGCTAGAGTATTCACCTTGGATCAGCCCTTGGGTTTTGTTAGGATCGTTTTTTTCCTGAGTGCAATCTTGATTTTGGCAATTGTTCAGCATGTCTTCGTTTAAGACGGAACTTTATAACAGCTTTTGACACCATTTTGTGTTTCCCATCTGAGGACGCAGAGAAAGGATTGCACCCAAGCTTTACTAAGTTCTGCCTCACAAATTCCTCTCAAGCTGTGCGAAACAAAACGACATGCTTCAGTGCTGCTGGAGCTCCATAAAAGTCATCAATCCCAAATAATATCTCTGAACTCTACCATAGGTTGTCCAATGATTCATCTGATTCATTTTGAAGGTCTAGATCCTAGCATGTCTAGTCTCTAAAAAAGGCTGAATGTGCACTTTGGCTCACCACGGTAACACAAACTGAGTTCAGAACCTACGTTAAATTAGTTGTTCATAAAAGAATGAGTTCAAGATAAGTTAAAGAATAAAGAAACATATCAATACCAAAATTAACCCAAATCTTAAACCTGAATATGCCATACATCGCAAATTTATTCACAAATATTCATATCCTTAAAAACCTGTCTATTTATTTGTGCACAGATGCGTAGCATGTTCACATGACTTATAGGTGAAGCTCCATATGAACACAACATGATGCACAAACATGCAGCCATAAATCAAGGCGGACTTGGTTGAAGTCTTAATAAGGGAGGTGGGGCAGATGGTGCGGTCGTGTGTGTGTGTGTGGGTGCGCACGCTTGTGTGTGATAGGAAGAGACAGAACATTGGTATAATAGTCGTGGAAGTGTGTGTGGTTTGAATGTGTCAGAAAAGTCCCCAATAAACAGTGTGAGAACATGGTTGTATTTTGTTAATGCGTTTCTGCTGCCATGTTGAGGTAATAAGTTCCTGTAGATCACACTGGTTCTGAGATGCCTCACAACATTGCATTCAAGTGAGATTTTGCAACTGTGAAGAAAGTGTTAGTGAACCATTTGCACATGTATGTAGGGATTTTGTCCTTAGGCTTATTTTCTATTTAACTGACACTGTGCATTATTACTCTCTTGAGTGTGTTAGTACCTGCAATCTTACTAAGAACTGTGGATTATAAGACATCACATAGCTAATGATCCATGAACTACAGCAGGGAACAAGAGTCTGTTTAGGCTTTAATATAAGATGGGATACATCCTTCTATAGAAAACTTTGTCAAGTACGCTAATGAACATCTGTAGATTTACTGAAAACATGTAAAACCTTGAAACAAAAACAGCTGTTCCTGCCATTGGTCAGCTGTTACCATAAACGCATGTGTTATAGCCTTTCAAAAAGATTTTGATATATCCTAGGTTGTTTGGCAACTAAAAAGATACGACATAATGTTAGTTGACTCAAAAATATATTAATACGATTCATTTGAATGATGTTCCTTCACATTACCATCATTCCTGTGGCTTTCTGGAAATAAATTCCCCTTAGACTTAATCTGAACACACCATGAGGATCAAAACAATTTGTTTTAGTTAATGATTGACCATCTTGAAATGGATAGAAAACTGTTATGACTGAGATTCATGACTTGGAGCTGATGGGTCAATATGTTTCTGTAATTGGTCAGCTGACCTTTTCTCCTGTGTTTTAAAAAGCCCAGACAGCAAGAACCATTTTTTTTCTTCTCTCATGCTATGTGTGGACAACCATGTTCCAAAGCATTGTCCTAACTTATCAGAATTCTGCCCTTATCACAGATGACCTAAACAATTCAGTGGAGTCCAATAAAATGAGCTTTTACTTTACTTATCAATTATCTGTGAGGATAACGTTTAAATCTATTTTCATGCTCATATGTATATGCTGCTGTTTTTAAAATGTTTTTTGTCTTTACACTGAATCTTCTAAATAGTTTGTAAAGCAAATACAAACAATCTCACAACCTTAGATACTTACTTGCTGTAAACCACAGACGTGATATGATACGTTTTGTAGGATGAAAAGCTAATAATAATGACAATAATAATAGTAGTGAGAATTCATCCGTAGAGACACAGAGGAAATTGATAATCATCATGGTCTGAATTGTCACAGTCATGAGCAAAAATGGTCGGAGTGAAAATGCATATTAGCTGAAGTCTCTGATAGGAATGTATTTATTCATGTAATTAGCCAGCCAATCACGTGGGAGCGTGCAGAAATGTTAAATGTCAGAGACTTATGTCAGGAGTATTAGTTAACGTTCACGTGGCATGTTAGACCGGTGAACGACATCTCAGTGACGTTCACAGAATACAGTAATTGGCAGTTCAGTAAATGGAAGCTAAGAGAGGAGATGAAAACAGCCAGACTGGAGGGACAGGACAGAAACACCATCCATTCAGATAACCACTCTCCAAATGGAGAGACTTACAACTCTTAAAAGTCAGTTATTTCTATGGAAATATAAGAAATAGACTACATTTCTATGACAAAAGTTTCCTGTATGAAAAAGTCAGAAAAAAAACAAAAACAAAACAAAAAAATAAATAATCAGTGCACTCAGCACTCTTAGTTTAGGAGAGAAAATCTTGACAGTTTTGCCAAAAAGATGTTTCAGGGTCCACTGAGGCCCCCCCTAACTGTAGGCATATTCAAAAAGTACAGTTTAAAGCCTAATTTTATCAGTAGAGTTGATGTCTGCCTCTCCATGCTGGAAATTCTGCCCCCACAAGAAAGTATTTGATAACTATTGATAACTAAAGCCATTTTTCTTTTATTAAACATTTAGAAATATTTACATCCAGACTATTGAACTTTTGAAATATGCTGAACTCAGCTTTTAAAAGATTATTTTTTCATTTATTTTTGCAGATAACTCATCCAAACATAGCTTATTGATACAGGTTTTATTTTTTAAATGTTGTGTCTGACAATAGGTATTTATTACTACAAGGTGAGAGGTTGGCTTGAAAAAGATGAAAAATGTAGAATGGACAGGATTTGAAGAACTGTAACCAACTGACAATAAACGAGAGCATCACTTTGATAATCATATATTTACATTCATTCTAATGGCTGTATGTTTTAATTTTGGGGACTAGCTAGTTCCTTGTAGGATCTGACAGTTTGGAAAATATACCGGCTAACTGTAATTGCCTGATTTGATCTAAGGTAAGCTGTCTTATTTTGATAATATAATCGTCTGTGTCCGTGTAAATTCAATTCAATAAATAATGAAGTAATCACAACATGAATGATTAACCTTTTTCATTTCCCAAGGTTATCACTTATGAACATCTATTTCTATTTATGAGCAACATGGGACCGGTGTTAGCGTGTCATTTGCATGAGCCTCGCATTCAGCGCACGGGGAGGCAGGCCTGTGGCAAATGTCAACCCTCTGTCTTTGTTCACAAAGTGGAGGTATCTTTCATGGGATCCCATCAGTCATTTGTTGCACCAAGTGTTTACAGAGAGTAAACATTTCCCCATTGAAAAATAGATAACAATCAAATATCTCAGTCTGGTCCCAGACATGACGAGTGCGCATTTTGGGACTGATTTTAGGTCAAAATACTTAGCCCCACGTCATCTCCTTAGAATTCATTCATTATAGACAGGAAAAAAACAGCTTATGCTGGGAGGGGGTTCCTCCAATGACTGAAAAACACTGTATGGATGTATGTTGAAATGGACCAGTGCAATTTCTAGACATAAAACTATTTGAGTGATCAGCAAGACAAGGAAACACTTTAAAAACACAACCCATTAGTCCAATCGGCCCTCTTCAAGGTTTAATTGGCACATTGTGTCGCTTTCTGGGCACCCAGGGAATACTGAAGATAGGTGTTTTTTCTTTTAAACCTTACGTTACATTTCACAAGCACAGACTACAGCACTACTGAACGTTCATGCTCTTGAAATTACATGTTGTGGAATGTCCCTTTAACTCACTGCCGTCTGCTAAAGCTTAAAACTCGACACTGGACTGTATTTTTCCTCTGAAGTACTTTTTCTTCCTCTTTCTCTCCCTCTCTCTGTCTCTCTCTCTCTCTGTCCCTCTCAAACCAACACACACACACATACACATACACAATCTTGGCATACAGAGCAGCAGCCATTTTTCTTGTTAATGTAGCGTGTCGAATTTGCAGGGCGGTGGTGTGCAAATGGAAGGTTCCACGTCTCACTCGCTTGGCAATATGTATTTGATAAGAGCTGTAAATCAACTAGTGCAGCAGAGCACGGTCTGCAGGAACAGACAAAAATGTGTTAATGAAGAGAAGCGCCAAACTGTTGTGAAATACGGCGTGGGCAGAGGGAATAAGAGGGTCAAAGACAGGCAGGTTCGGTCAGAGCTGGACAGAGGGTGCGGACAAGAGCTTTTAATATATTTCTAAGTTTCTTTCTGGAGAGTTATCCAGAGTTAAAAAACGGAGTGACTGTCATTAACATAAAAAAAAGTTTAAGAAGCTCAGAGAAACAGAACATTTGAGGGTTCAGGACATTTAGAGGACAGGATCGAAGAAAACCAAGATTTCTCATCACGGGTTCTGTTTGCTCAAATTTCCCAGTAAATCCTTTCGAAGTTATTTTAGTTTCAATACGTTTTTCACACCACCATGTGAGGGAGTCACACACAGAAGGTTGTTAATGCATCCATTAATGAGTATGACTCCAAATGGAGAGTACAAGGCACTTGCATTCAATTACCTTTTTAATGCACTTAGTTTTTGACACTTAAAGGTGTATCCAAAGGTTAGTATTTGGTTCCATTATATTAATTTGATCTCAATAGGTTTAGTATAACGCTGAAGTTTATGTAAGGCTAACCGACTATAAGCTGTATTTTGACCTCTGATCTGTGACTACTGACAATGCTGGCTGGAGGATGGCAGTCAAAGGTTTAAGAACATTTTAATGTTGTTGCCATGGTAAATACAATTTTGGCTTTACCATCAGAATCCATTTCAGGTAAGTTAGACTATTCAAAAATTATTTTAACAGTTATAAAGACTCAGCTATCGTCTCTCATTGTCCCCACGTTTTACCACGGCACATTGTTCCTATTTTACACTTTGACATTAGTCCTGAATCAAACTGTCTTCATTCAGAACCATAAATCCAGTTCAATAAGTTGTGGAAAAAAGACACAGAAAATCAGTGTATATATATATATATACATTAGTATTTCTTTGCTAACAGAGAGTAAGTCAGCTTTGTCTGAGGGAGGTAAAATTGTATTTACATGTCACAAAATGAGGCTGAATCTCAAGTGTGTTGCTGTTGTCTGACTTGCTAGAGCAATAAAAGGGATATTCACCACTGTAGGTAGCTTTTTTGTTCCTTCTGTTTGTGTGTGTGTGTGTTGATTTCTGCCCGGCATGAAAAAGAAAGCGTAGAAGGTGTGTTTACCTTAATGGGAAAAAGCACTATGGGTCCATTTTGACAAGGTGGAGGTAATACTGTCATTACTGTGACCCCTCCAAAATAACTATAATATAACAATAGATAGTCACATCATAACATTCATGCTGCTCTAACACACAAACGCAAATAGAAACAATGACCCATTCGTAGATATTAAGGATAAATATGAGCGGTGTAATATATTTATGTGTGTATGTGTGTGTGTGCGTGTAGCTCCATATTCAGCTATTAATGTGACAGTCTTCAATAATATCTGTTATAGCCTTTGGTCCTCAGAAGGACAGAAGACATTACATGTCCATAGATGCATTTTGGAAACATTGGCAGAGGAAGATGGGATGATATTTGGAGAAATGGCTCGAGAGGCTCTACATGACCCTTTATTACTCATGAAGAGTAATAAAGGGTCTGGATGTGGACTACAGCTCCTGTTTTCTCTTGCGATTATCCTCACTGGAGCGTAAAATACGTTTCGGTGCAGAATCCCTGTGGTGTCGTGTGTTTAACATTCACAAACTCCATTTACAAACTCGCAATTCTCAAACTGAGGCCCAAGGGCAAAATCTGCTTAGCAAAATAAATCTTGTTTGTTGAAGCTATTGTTCATGCTTTAATTAATCAATGAGAATTATTAGAAAAAATGACCAAGAGCCACATGTGATTTACAGAACGGGAGCAAAACTTTGTTGTTATGCATTTGGCATATGCCATATGTGTTCTGTATTTATTTAGGCAAATTCAAAAAGTAACTTAAGGAAAACTTTTCTTTTGGTAATCAAGTTGAATTGGAAACGGTTAGTTTCTTTTCCAACTGAGTAAATTGATTTGAACTTCATATCTTGGTGTAGATGTATGCCGTGACCATCTAGTTTGGATATTTGCAAAAAAAAAATTTGTTTCACCTCCTCAGAAGAAATCATTCCTTGTTTGCATCCCAGAAGTTGAAGTGCTTTCTTTAAAATATCTGTTATAGTAAACATCTGTCTGCCTACTGCCTAAGAGCCTACATTGGGATCCTAGTCATCTACACACCACTTCTAATCTACTAAATTAATCTGAAAATGTATATGACATGAACAGGCATCTTCAAATACATGCAAAGATGTTAGTCCTTCCAAAATACTTTGTATTCCATGATTTATAAGATAACCACAGCACCATTTCTCAACACAATGATGTCTGTAAATCATATATATACTGTATATAAAGACAAAGGGATACTAATAAAGGTAAGGGGAAAGTGTTTCTGGATAAATAAAATAAATGCACTAATATAAGTGGAGGGCAGGAGAATGGTTCTGGTGTTATTGTTATAGTGTGGAGTCACTTATTTCGTGCCGTCTTCTGTTCAAAGCCATTTTCCGGAAATTGTTCCATATGTCACCAGCTGCCACAGAGCAGAGAGGCTGTTGATTGAGTAGCAATATAAGACACGAATTGTCAGGTTGTTCAGTCATTTAGCGAGTCAGTGCTCTTTCTTTATTTCCGCAGTCATCTCCGACCGTCTCTCCATAAGCTGGTCAATTTCTCCCTGGCAGTTCTGGTCCACTTGAACCACGGGGGTGGGATTGGGACCAGATGTTTTCTTTCTTTTCAGACGGCGGGCCGCTAACATGGGTAGTTTCTAGCTGTTTTCCAGCCATATGTCTGACAATGGAGAAACATTTAGTTGTTCGCGCCAACATAAATGCACCAATGAAAACAATCACAGCCACAATGTATATTACCCCAAAAATTTGTGAAACAAATTCATTTTTATTACTTCAGCTTATCCGTTTTCACATCACGCCACTTCATGTGAAGGGATGACAGATGTGTGTGGTTATATAAATCGTAGCACTGGATTTCATTTAAAAAATATTCTGTTTTGATATAATTTTAACACTGAAACACATTGTAAGAAGGTAAGCACAGTCATAAGTTTTGTTTAGGCAGCGCTCGTCTTTGCTTGTACTTTCTTTATCCCTCCAGCTAAAGAAATTTGTCGTGACAGAAGCAGCTAGCGAAGTTTAGATAAAGCGGCGGGCTTATCACGGTTTTAGGGTAGTGAGAGGTTTGAATAACCTCAGCTAATAGGAAATGAAACAGGTAGACTTTTCTACATTTTTATAAATTACGTGCCTATTCCGAGTGACTTTAATGTTAGTGGTTAATGTTAGCTTGTACTCTTCAAAGCACATCCAGAGGGATGCGCTTTGAAGCTAAATTGATGGGCTCAGTGAGGTGTTTGAGAGTTAAACAGGTCTCACAAAGGCGTCTCATCCTTTGCACCGACCACTTGGATAATTTGTGCGCTACACCTAATTGAAGAAGACTGCGTTTCGAAAGTCATATTTGATTTGTTTGATAAAGGTTGTGTTTTCACTTTTCATTTCCCCTTGCTTTTCTGCCTCGTTTTGTATTATTCGTATTCAGGATCCCTGTAGGTAATGTAAAGTGCCACAATGCCTGTTATTAACTTGATTTGTCATCCAAGCATTTCTTGTTCTAGTAAGATGCGATCATGTAAAAATAGGTATATTTGTTATAGAATTTATAGCAAGTTGTTACACCAAGCAGCAGGGGAATAAATTTCCATTCTCTTCTTCTGGAACTAAAATACAAGCAAGTATTTAGACGAACAGAAAAAAAGGTCAAAACCCTCAGAACCAAGAAAACATTTAAGGTATAAATATTACTCCTAATACCAATACTACTACTCAGGATAATCACATGACAAAAGCCGACGTGAGAGTGCTCACAGGAAATAGAGAGCAGCTGAAGAGTAACAAGATGGATACTTTCAGTCTACAACATGCCTGTCCAGCTCTAATATAAAGGAATAAATGATCAAATCTGTTTTTTTTTTACTTGGTCATCTTTAAAATGTTTAATCCTACATTAATGTCGCAGATGGGGGTCATATCCCTGCTGTTGAGAAACTTCTGAGTGCATTATGTCTAAATATTTAGATATGACGGGCTTGGTATGATATCACATCCAGGCTGTCAGCAGATCTGTTAAAGATTATTTTAGCCTGCTTCTGGCATCCTTAAACACACAGTAGTTATTGCTCAGATGTTGATTTGTGTCCATATCTACTATACCTTCTCTACTGGCTCTCTCTTCTTCTTATTTCTTAACAACTTTGCTCGGCACTCTATACACGATGCCGGGTTGTGTTCCGTAGAGTACCAGAAGCACTTAAGATCAAATGTAAACCCTATCGTAGATCTCTAATTTCATACTCGGGCTACAAAGTATTATCTTAATTAACTTTTAGTGGAAACACTCCTCTATCATCAAGACTCCCGCTGGGCTTCCCGGTGGCAGCTCATGGAAAACTTACTGCATGTGATTAGAGCGCCAACAAAATTAACAAAGGATATCTAGCAATCACTTCTTTGATGAGATTTGTGACCATCCAGTCCATTACCACTCTAGAAGAGAAGGAATTATGCTGGATAACTGTAGACCACACGGTTAGGATTTCGTAAACTGGAATTTATATTGTTGCTGGTAGGAATTGAGCATCTCTGTGGTGCAATATAAGAGGTGAGTATAAAATCATGACTTAGAGGTGGAACAGTATAATTGGTTGGACTTAATACTAGAAAAAAGTGGCAAACATCTTTGCCACTTATTTCTTTGGTCTATAAACACCACCTGCTCAACAGGGTAAATTCACCTTCTGGACACTTGGTGCTTTCCTGAGAGCTCAATTTGCAGAAACCATGTACTTTAGGAAAATTTACACGAGAGTTTTTGTTTTGTTTTGCTGATTACACCCAAACACAGACTGAAAATTGTTTCTTGAAGTGCTCTGAAGGGCCATATTTTTATTAGATGGAAGGTAAATCAGAGGGAGCTGTTTCTCACTAGACAATATCACGCATTTTGCATCACTTAAAAGTCTAAATGTTTCATTAGATTATATAACCAGTCTCTCCTGCCTGACTCTGAGTATGCTAATAAAAGAAACAACCTCTATTATGCGGGCCTCGATAACATGCCTATTTATTCACAGTTGACAATACGAATATTAATTTTGTGATTTATTTTTTATGAAACCACAGGCCTTGTCTTATCATTTTGATGAATACAACTGATCAGACAATAGCTTAGTTGTGTTGATTATTTCAATAAACAAATCTAGACTCAGAAGTTGGAGATGATCAATTCTAACTTTTTTCAATTTAAATATACTTTAGTATTCCTTGAGAGATTTAAATAAATAGTTCAATATATTGTACAGGCATTAAATCAACTACTAAGACAGAAAACAGAACATTATATTTTTAGTTAAACAAGTGAATATATATAGTGGGAAAAAGTCATAAAGTGAAAAGTACTCAGTTTGGTTATAGGACTTTATTGGCCTTAATTAACCATCTTTAAACAATGACAATAGTAAAAAAGAAAGAAAAAATAAATAAATTGAAATTAAATCTCCCACTGGGGCATGGTCTACATGTATGCCCATGTTTTTCCGGCTAAAATCACACAACAGATTTGTAAGATGTAGAATCATTGCTTCTAATTGCTTACATGGTTGAATTCTTTACATCACAATCAGAAATACCCATGACACCCCTGGTTTTGTTGTTTCTTTTTACACTGCTCACTCACCGAACTACTGCTGTGCACCGTCTCAATAAAAAATGAATTATTTATGAATGTGTTTTGTTTTTTGTTTTGTTATGAATAAAAAAAGATATTTCACTTTGGAAATAAATGATTATCTTGCACAACGATTATGATCACCTATGAATGCTTAGGGTCAGGGATTAACTGTCACATGGAAGGCTTTTTCAATGTTTTCTGGTTTATACGTCATATTGAAAAGATGCAATATAAGTTTAAATGTGTCCCAAATGTACAAAAGGGGTACATAGATTTTTTTGTCATTTCATGGGGAAGGAAAGTAATTTTTCTGGTAGTCTTGCTTTTTCCTCCACTTTTATAAGAGCACATAAGTGACAAAGTCAACATATCCTTTTAGGCGGTGCGTGACCAGGGGAGCTGTAGAGCGTACACATTATCCGCTGTTACAACTTTAAAGGCGCCGAATTTTTTGGAACACAGCGTTTTGTTTGTGCTTCAGAGACCCCAAAAAAAGCATTTTAGAATGTGAGAGCAAGTTGACCCATTTCAGCTTTCTTAAAGACCTGGTAAGTGGACGACCATGTGAGGTTTGAATTTGTTCCAGTGCCGGCTTTGCAGGAAGACTGAAGCCAACTCTATGTTTTATGTTAGCATTTCATATACAGGAATAATGTATATAATATTAATGTATATGTAATTACAGTACATGACTAGCTTTAAACACCATGGTTACACTTACTGACTTGGAAGTTTAGGGGGCTATTGGTACTTTGCGTGGGGAAAAATATCAATTTGTTGCTTTGAAAACCGCCCAGAAATATAATTACGCGCCAAGGAAAATGCACAGTTGCAGATAATTACCATTCATGCCAAACAGAGATTCCTGCTGTAATGATTGTGGTGACGATTTTTGGCGTGGCTCATTTTCACATTTAGTGTACAGGCTAATCGAATCTTTTTTCTGCATTATTTCAAAATGATACCTTTTCAATTTGCTTTGTTGGTGATATTTAGTCTTAGCCACTTAGCTTGCAACTGTAGCATTACGTGTTTAAAAGTCTGCAATTTTGGCAAACCTCCACTAATTCGCCCATTCAAAGGAAACGAGCCAGATCCTCTTGATCCATTTCAGAATTTGGGATATTGACCTGTGATACTTTTAGACACACGGGCAAGCATACCTATTAAGCTTAACTTTACTGATGAGACTGGGATGAAAATAATCCAATCTAAAATCACAAAGGCTTTATTATTAAAGTAAGTGCGGCTGAAGGGGTCATCTAAAATGTTTGAGGGCTCAATACACTGAAAACGACAATTTACACCCCCCATTGTATAAGCAGTTTGAAATAAAAAAAACGCTTCAAAACTTTATAACTTCCGGAGATTCTTGAGAATTAACAGGGATATAAAAATAGAGTGACAAAGTGTAACATTATTGATAACAATTTGCCTGAATCTCAGAACCCCTCTGCAGAATTATGTAAGAAAACTGCCTTGTGTAAGTTAAAATGTACATTAGGGTAAAACAACTCTTGCAAATGAGTTTTATATGATTGGATTTCTTTCAGGGATGTAGTGTCCAAAGACATAAGCCATCCATCTGTGTCAAGGTTTGAATGGACATGACTTTAAGAAAAATGTTAACTCAGATGTATTTGGAATTGAAAAATAAATAAATCTCACTTTTAAATTAAATTGCAAAGACAACAACGAAAATAGACTCTTAAGCTCTTAAAATGTATCCAATTTCAGCAGTAGTTCTGTAAGCAAGTAGCAAATGGTCCTATATTACTTTTGTAGCTACAAAGAATTGATCTGCCCTTCTCGTGGGTTAAAATAAAAATCTCACAACTACAAACTAATCTCTTAAAAAATATACATATACATTGTATGTATATATATATATATTTCTCAATTTCATCCAGACAATTTAGACATTAAAAACTGGTTAAACTGGTGCACAAGGTTGTAAAATGTGATTGAACTCACAGCATGTTAAGAGTCAAAAGTTTTCTCATTTGAGAGCGTTGCTACACTTTTACACTTTAAGCTTCTAACTCAAAACCATTCAACTATTCCTTTTGACTTGCAACTACATTAGAGTTGGCTAGATACAGTAATGTGTCCAGAACATATAATATAGCAATCAGTCAAAAATATCTATTGCTTTGGTGAAGGCAGCTCAGCCCATTTTTTGTTGCCCCATTTGGATTCAGCTCAGGTATGTCCAGACTTTATTGTATTCCTTTTCACATTTCAGTTATTTGGGCTGTGATTTTGATTTGTATCATCTTTTTTGTATGAATGAAAATGATTAACAATAGAAATGCTCGATGTCTGTGATATCCAAGTTCCTAATTGACATTTTTGAGAACAAAATAAGATGAACATCTTACGTTTGTTTGGTTTGCCTTTCTCTTTGTGAAATGAACCTCTCAGACTGGTCATTCTCAAGCAAATTTAAGTGTAACACATGGATGAATTGCCTCCATTTTTACATTTCTCAATGGAGGAGAACTGATTCCTACCCTGTACAAAGACAAGAATTAAGTCGATACTTGAAACAAACACAAGAACATCTTTAGAAAAAGAGATCACTTTCACATTGTGTTGGTAGATAGTATTCTGTACCGTATTTGCACTGTAAAATGTACAAAATATTACCATGTTGTTGGCTAGTGACCTGCAACCTTATTCACAAGCGCTTTGAAGCATGTTTATTTATTTACAACATACAGTGTACTTTGAAACAGTAACACATTTATAAATAAATATTGCAGTCTTAACAATCTTACAATTCTTCTCTTTTATTGTCGGTTCCTCGTGAGTCGTCACCTGAGCTCAACGAAGGTGAGGCAACCTCTGCCCGATCCGTCTCCTTTGCACCTATTCTTCTACAATGTGCTATCGTTCACCAGCGGGTCTATTGATTCATGTCCTTTCTTCCCTCCTCACCCTCTCGAATGTACATTTAAATAAATAGATAGAGCATCTAAGAAAAAACAAAAAAGAATCACATATTCTTAACCTCTTAATAAATCTCTAAAGTAAAAAGTTACAATTGAATATCTTCCTAAGTTAGGGGGAAAAAAACGTAACCAGGAGGAACATAATAAACTTATTTATCAAAAACTACAAATAAAAGGAAAAATAAAATTGTAGTAATAATCAACAAGATGTCCCATGAACAAAGTTCTCTATGTTAAAAGTTCGATCGATTGCGTATTTTGCAATATCATTCATCGTTTCCTGTTAGTTCCTCGGACATCACAACTTGTTTTGCCTTATCAGGTATTCATTCAAGCTTTGCAAAGCCCAAGCAACCCTCATTTTTACGTGAGTCAGCGGCTCTTTTGTTTCCAGACAGCCTTCCACAAGATTTTACAATGTGTTTGAGTTCAGAAAGCTCCTAACTGTTCCATTTCCAGACAAGGAGGGAGGAAAGGGGGTCTGTCGGGATTGGTTTCGAATACAGGGGGAGACAGCAGTCCATGACTGCAATGTTCAGGTAACAGAAAGTAAGCCTAGAAAATGGCTAAGGTCCATTTCTGGTTGTAAATTGTGCAAGAATAAATGCCTCTGTCTTGGATCCAAGGGAGAAACAGTCTATTTCATGGCGTGTCACTTTCAAACTCGCAACAAAAATCGTCTGAGGGAGGAGCATGATCACCTGAATCTCCACCAGTAAGTAAATGGATTTTTTTTTTCATTTGATTTTTTTTTCACATTTCACATTTCATGTGATACCCAAAGAAAACAAGTCACATGATCCAGTGTCTGTGAGAGCAGATATCTGTGAGATACATCTGTTCTCCAGACAACTGAGTCATCTCACGTGTGACAGTTTAGCAGACATGGTGGATAAATGACAAGTATATATATTACAACTAGATAAATAATTATTTGACAGCCACAGCTGAAGTTGCCAATACACTGTATGAGTATAGAAAAAGGGCTTGTGAAGTCAGTACATAATGAGTTTTTCTCACCAGTTTCTTTAGATGTGTAGTTGCTTAATAAAGTCAAATAACATACCCTGAATTTATAATGTATGAAAACAGTGAGTAACTGGTTTTTCCGAAAGTAAACATTCATAACCAATAATGGTTGACTGATTTTTACACTAGATTTTTTCTCACTAAATACTTAAAAAACAAACTCTGCATGTGACTTAAAGTTTGCTACCGTTACTTTTAGTGTGGGCTAGTGATGACTTAATGTGTCCCATCTTCACCACTCTCTCGTGTTCCTGCTTTCATTCTCCCTCCATTAATCCATTGCAAAGGCATTACAGGTGAATTGTACTCATTGTCCATCCTCCCTCCCCTCGCTTATCCTCTGCCCCCTCTGTTTCAGTCTTACTCCCCCCCGTCGTTCACAGATTGTCTTGTAGCCTCTCCATGTAGGTTCTGATTTCCGACTGACCCAGGTCCATGTCCTGGCACACCCACTTGATATCGTCCTCGTTCCCGTTGGTCATCAGAACGGAAGAGCTGGCGTACGGGCCACCCCCCCCCGAATGGTCGTTGGGCAGGACGGTGGCGTAGGACGTGAATTTGACCCGTTTGCGTTTGGCGGCGGCCGCCGCGGCCGTGGCCCGGGGGGAATTATTCAGATGCTCCGTTTGGCCAGTCACGTCTTTGCCGCCGGCGGTGATTGCTGAAAGGCACTGGTGCGGTTCCGGAACTGACCTGGGGAGGGTCTGTCCGTGGGCGACGCCCCTGTGTCCACCTGTGCCACCACTCCCACTGATAGTCCCCATACCGGGGCCCACACCCATCACCAGGGTGCTGCCCGCCCCGTTGAGCAGGTATTTGCTTTCCTCGTATCCGCCGTCGTTCCGGTCGATGATGGTGGTGCACTCGTCGGGCATCCCGCCCTGGCAGTGGTCAGAGTGGTCAGCTAAAAGGTCAGCCTCATTCCCAAGCCACACCCAGTCGTGGGCATGATTCATGTTGCCTCCGGCCTCCAGCACCGGGACTTGCTTGTGTCGGTATCTGCAGGTGGAAAATAAGTTGGTCTGTATTAATAATAGCATAGTTTACTCTAATTATTATTATTTTGAAAGTAAAAAAAATGAATGACTGTGATTGCATATCTGCAGAGAAACAAATATATATATATACTGCAGAAAATTATATTAAATTATGGTATGAATAGATAAATATATTTGTGAAAAATATGAAATTGCATTTCTATTTAGAATACAATCAAACTTATATTGCTTGAAGCTAGTCATCCTCGCACACATTGATATGCAATATGCAAACAACTTATATCTGGAATAGACTTTACAATTTGTGTCAGAATAACCCACCAAATACAAAATACATGGGAATCAAAATAACAAATTCCGCCCATAGGAAAAACTGAATCAGGTGTTTGTTATGATGATCCACACAGAACCTTTTGTCAGTTGTGACCAAAAGATCGTTCACACGCAAAGGTGTTTTATTATCATTATTATTTAATCTTTATTATTTAAGTATTTTTGCTGTATTACCTGAAAGCAAAGCTCACACAGTTGATTAGGAAGACCAGTATTGCCAGGCAGAACACTCCTAGGAGTGCATACATCCCGATCTCGAGGTCTGTCAGTCCTCTAGTGGTTTGGCTCAGCTCACTGTTTCCGGTTCCTGGAACCTCCACTTGAATGGGGAAGCTGCTGTAGTCCCCCTCCTGACTGGGACCGCTGCCTCGGCTGCTGCCGCCGCTCGCTCCTTTGCCCCCGGATGCTCGATGGGTTACTGTGCTCTTGGTTGTTGTGCTAACCTGACAAATACAAAGCCACACAGCACCGGGTCAAGTTTTATTTGGAGACGTTTTTTATGTGGATTCATTCAAATACTACATTATGGAGTTCGTCCACATGCTGTCATTGGAAACATTCAGATTTAGAAGTTTTCATGATAATGGAGAGAAATAAGGCCTGAATGGTAACCCTACCTTCCTCATAGCTCCTTCCTCTCGGTCCACAACTGCGCTGCTGGCCTTCCACTCCCCTCCATCTTTTGTCCTTTGCTCATTCGTACTGTTGTCCAACACTCCGCCGTCCTCATGTCCGCCTCTTTCCTCGCTCTTAGCTCCAAATTTAACTACGACGTTACCAACTCCAGACGCCAGTACGCTCTTCCTTTTGGACTTTTGGCAGGTCTCAGATATGACCATCTCAACCCGGAGCAGTAGCCCCTGTCCTTCCCCTTCCGCAACAATGATTGGCCAGTGCTGCTCCTAAAGGAACGAAACGCCCACATCAATAAGTAAGTCAGTAAGCCAGTGATGGAAACGCTTCACAATTTCTGGAAAAGTGGTGTATTAACCTGATTGGTTATAGAGATGACACTTTCATCCAGCGAGACGGCCGAAAGGAGAAAGTCTTTGGGATCGTAGATATCAAGAGGTGTCACTGAGCCGTCGCTGTACTGGATCCACGCGCTGAACATGGCCTCCTAAAGTAGAAAAGAAAATAACAATGATCACAATTCTTCACAGTCAGAGCAATGCATCGGCAAGGCATTTTAGTTGTAGACCAAAGTGGCCTTTTTGTTTGATGGAGCACAACTGAATCCACTCTGAAGCTAAAAAAGGTCACAATAACATTACTGTAGCTACAAACCCTCTATGCCATAACACCCTTAATTTGTGTCAACGCACAGCTTGGTGATTAATGCATGTTTATTTCTTGAGAACTACTAGATCATATCAATATGACCAAATATTGATCATGAAACAGATATTTAGGATTTAAAAGATAACAGTTATAGTGCCATGCGTTGTTACCCACTATTCTCAATAGGCTTTTTCAGTAAAGGTTGTTTCCACGTGGCCTTTCAGCAAACAGAGTGACATCAACAGTCTTCTGGTATGCTGGTTGTGTCATGTTAGTTTTACCTGGAAACTTTGAAGATTTATTAGGACTCTGTTTCATTAAGTCTATCTAAAAAAACGTTTTGGCTATGTGAGCAATAAAACAGTGATTTGAGGTGATAATAATGTATGAAAAGTATTCTGATTTGAAACTACTCTCTTTCATACTGATTTAATCATTTGCTGTTTTCCAGACAATTGTTTTCCATCAAAAAGCATTAAAATGAATCTAAAAAGACGGCTCAGCAACACAAAGTTAGCCACTAGCTGATGAAGAAGATAATCCTGTGATCCTTGTCTTTCCCTGACTATATGCTTATGTCACTAACTTGAGTTGTTTCTATAGAACCTTGTTTGAATATTACAACATTTTTGCCACCCACTACTTTAACCCACTACTAAAAATAGTCATCTATCAATCGACATCTAAAAAAACCCTCTAAAATCCATGGAGTCAGTCATACAAGACCAGAATCGAATTGAAGTATTCTTTTTTTTTTTGCTATTAATTTTAACAAAATGTAGTGTACTTCTAAATATATAAAAAAAGGCTCTTATGAGCAAAAGTTATTGCAACCTTATCACGCATGGGTAGATTTATCCATTTACAAGTAGTTATTTTTAAATAAAATTCTAAAAACACGACCCAAAACTTACCAACAATCCCTTCCTAGACGCATAAGTGTCTATATATACTGTCTTTTACATAACACCAACCAGGTGTCACCACCATATGTGCCATATTCCACACCTTTATCTACCTTTTGAAGGCAGTCCACCATACATGCATTCCAGCCCTCGTAGGGGCTTGTTTTGACACTGGGGAGACACTTTTTGCAAAACCCCACATTGCCCCTAATATGTAAATGTGTTCCTGACTTGTAAGTTGGCTTGGATAAAAGCGGCTGCTCAATGGAAGCTATGCATTATAGATAAAACAGATAAGCATAAGAACAATGAATAAATGCTAATAAAGTTCACTATCAGAACAGTATATTCATCCTGTCGAATTTCCTCTCATCCAATTGGCACTTTGATAGAAATTATTATGTGGCGTATTGTTTGATAGAAATACAGGACTAAGGAGAATTTTGAATGAGCATTGATGGAATAATTCCTGCCAATGTGATTATTGAATTGAGAATAGCTTTCAAAATTGTAACCCAGCAATGTATAATAATATGATAAGATGATATACTATTCATGTGGTCATATGGATGTGGTAATTCTCTGCGTGTGTATGTTTGAACCTGATTTGAAGTTTAGAATTATGAAAAATAAGCCTGAAGAACTTCAGGCGGCCCTAAATGTGGCTGTCTCGCGGTAGCTGGGGAATGATTAACTCTTAATTAGAAACTGATTGTAAAATAGACAGCAACAAGCTGATGTTCCCTCTTTAAGTCCCATTATTACAACCCCAAGGGTTGTAATACTTTAGAGATAAGGATAGCTTAAGACGTTGTCCCTTTCTTGATGCGAATGGGAATGTGAGCTTTCTATGCTTTTGTGTATCTGAGCTTGTTCTCTTTGAGTCCAAACAGATGCACGTATCTCATACCTGTTTCGGTATGTGCAGCAGGTCCGTGGCTGTAGTTGTTAGTTGGATTGCCTGGTAATTTCCTGGACTTGCTGTCATACTGAGGGACAGAGATGCAACAAGCTGCACCCCCAAGTCTGTGATAGTTACCTAGACCAACACATAGAGAATTTATAGTCAGTCAATGACCGTTTTGACTTATGATTGCTTTCCATTATGACTTTGGCTGGAAAGAACAGGTAAAGAGATATTTTATTTCAGCGAAGATGATACTCTTCTGTATAATAGCAAATTATAAATAGACTAAAGTATTTCTTTCTCTCTTTGGGCTTATTTAGCAGCAAAAAAAAGCATATATAGAATGATGAGCAAGTAAGATTAAAGTACTCAAGTGGCATATACATTGAATTTATAGAGGCAAATAAATAGTATTCATGATAAGACAATACATCATACACAATAATGCACTACAATGGTACCTAATATAGATTACTCCATCACATTTATTGTCTTTTTTTTACTGGGTGAGCTCATATAGTACCCCTTACTACTATAAATGCAATGTTGAAAAATCTGATTTAAAAAAAAGGGTTGTGTGTAACTTGTTTTGGGAATAATGTTTTTTTCCCCATTTTCAGATGGTACTTGCTAGATAATTGGTCCTTGCATATGATTCATGAAGGTCTCTTTGACCACATACTAGTGCCGAGATTAAGACTTTGCATCTCAGTTACACTAAATAAACCAAGGTGGTGCTGTACCTTGTCATCCAGCACCGTCACAGTCTTTTCTGCCAGGATAGAATCAGACAGCGGGGAAAGAACCTGAAAAAAAAGACATGATAATGTAAAAAAAAGAATTTATTTTCTTTTAATATGTATGATTTAAAAATGGCAACAAACTTGGTGTGATAAGTGGCCAGAAAGAGTGGCAGTGACTCAGAAAGCTCACAAATTGAACGATCAAACTGATATTCCACAGTGCATTATCAATCAAGTCTTGGGTTCCGTGTAAATTACATTTCACATTTTTCAATTGTGAATTCATTTAAAAATATATCTGATTTGTCATATATACCAATATAACTCGCTCGACATCAGTTCTCATGTGAAATTACACATTTGTTCACTCTCGCCTTTTGCATGCGTCATTTCCCCAGTTCTATATACAACAAATGAAAGCGTATCTTTAAGACTACTTGGGGAATCTGATTGACAAAAAAACAAAACATTAAAGCTAACCTATTAGCATATTAGTGGTTTACATAAAGGATGATGAATAGTCTACTTGCAGCTTAGAAAAATCTTGCAAGACAAGAAATGGAGGAGAGCTAGGGGAAGTTTTGCTAGTTTTTTAAAAATATTTTTCAGTGCTTCTGATGTGCTGCAGGTTAATGAAAGTGCACCGCACAAGTGTGAAAGCAAAAAGTTGTATGGAATCTGACATGAGCATACTCTTGTCAGACCTGTTTCTGATACGAATTGGATGTAAATTCAACTGAGGCCTGGACACTAAGGTTGTAGGAATTAGATTTGAATCATCCCAGACTTGTAATGTGAAGGAACCACTCATGCAAGGACCTAGGACCTGAGGCAGATGACGGTGGTGTGTGTAAATAAACTGCAACACACAACGCAACACACTCTAAATCACCAGCCCCTTTTCTTTAAAGCAACTGTGCACACACAATGTTTTTGGTCAGCCCTCCCCCCCCCTCCCCGCTCTGCTTCTTTGTGTCAGCGTTCAACTGAGTCAACAAGGTCAGATGAAAGAAGACCAAAACAACAAAAAAAAGTAGATGAAGAGAGAGGAAAGTGCACGGGAGATGGCGAGCAAGAGAGAGTAATAAATGGAGCAGGTGTCAGAGAGGGAGAGACGATGACAAATAGAGGAGGACAGAATATGAGAAGGGGGGGTTGAAGGAATCTGAACAAGTCTGTGGTACGTTTGGTGAGAGGGAGGACAGACAGTGACAAAGATTAGGAGTCCTGCAATGTAGTGTATTCCTCTGCCGTGCGACATAAGGACAGGCAGATCTGATTGGTGTACAAAGAAAGTCTCTCGCCGAACATGTCAGGGTGTCAAACTCAATCCCCTCCCCTCGGTAAGGTAACAAAAAATGCAATGATTGACATCTCTGGGATTGCTCTCCGAGGCCGAATGAGAGGGATGAAAGAGGAGAGCTCGGAGGAGTGGAGAAATGAAAGAGAGACGGGTAATGACGGGAAAACGGGAGTTCAGCAGAACTGAGCGGGAGAAAAAAATTGAAATGTCAAACTATCAAATGATAGCTGTCAATTCTGGCGTCTCGGTGGGAACGCCGGTTAAATTCTCTCTCCTGGCTTTCAAACAGTGCCCGGCCGTGTGTGACTGTGGATTTGTGCGACGTGTGTGTCCGTGTCCTCTGTTGGCTGGATGATGACACCTGCCCAGCTGTTTCCCAAAACCTTAAAAAACTCCCTCTATTTTAGACAGAACTCAGTGCCAACCAACTTAACTCCAACGCGACAGACCTTTAACAGCTGTCATTGGGATCCAGTTCAGACTTCAACTCGTGCTAAACACAGTGCATACAGCATAACTGTAAAGAATATCAGAAGTATTCCAAAGCCTTATCACAAGTAAGCCAGTGCCCAAAGTGGCTCGGTTTGTATGCGCACAATTGTTCAGCATCACAGCTAGATAACAGGGCCAAATACCCAACAGTTAATTGTGGCTAATTGTGTAACAAGCTAGCAGGGGGAAGCTTGTCGTTCCAGGAAATGAAGGATAACAGGATAGTGTTTACATCACTCCGCTGCTCATGGCTGCAATGTGAAGTCCCAAATTACACCGCTCTTGACATCATGAGAAATGTTAAGCTGTTTGTTTCTGTACTTGTTGTCCTACCTACTGGAGAGCGTTCCAGTTAGAGGTTCTATGTTAAAGCCATCCGAAGAGATGGATTGGTGATTGGAGATTATGTTAGCCAACATAGTTTGTGTAGTATAAAAGTAAGAGGCTGTGTCGCTTGCTTTGTAGTCACTTCATACCTGTATGGTGGTGATTCCCAGATCCCGTCCTATCAAGATGCGTCCATCTATGAGGCTGGCGATACGAGGATCTTCGACCTAGGAATTATTTATTTTTTTGATAGACAGAAGAAAAAACAAAACAAAGTAAAGGTTCCAGCTCGTAATTGACACATGGATCTATGTATAGTCTAGGCAAACAAAAAACTGAAGTTTAACAGGCATGTATACGTCAGCTTTTTACGCTTATGTATGTATTTAGCAGATGCATTCATTCAAAGCACTTTGCAAGGATACGAGAGACTTCAAATGTAGTACATTTAAAAGGATTTTCAACAGCTATAACTCCAGGAGTCTGCTAAAGGGAGCGCTGAACTCTAAGTTGGTTATGCGCAGCTCATGAGATTCAGCAGGGAAAAAAAGGGAGATAATTGTAGTGGAGAGATAAGTAATGATTAGTTTGTTATGACTCATAACAACTTGACAACTAACAATACTTAGAAAACCGACTTCTACATACACCACTGACTAGAGCCGGTACTGTCAGAAAAGAGTTTTCCTGAGCTTCTTGACAGTGGAGAGGGTTACCCGTGCTCCGTTAGCACACGACGGGAGCAGACCCAGAAATTACTTTGTGTGCTAGCATTTATTGTTTTGCATTTGACGGCTCAATGAACAGAGGGGCAACTTGTGCCTGCCTGGGTTGATTTAAGACCCGATGTGCCGCTGCATTCTGGACCTTCTGCTGCGGTTTTATCACACAAGCCAAGAGGCCCGTTAAGAGGGCGTTGCGGTAGTCAAGGCGACTAATGACCAAAGACGGTGCCAGAAAATGGGAAGCTTGTTGTGTCTGGAGCGGCCCTATCGCTCTCATGCTGAATAGTGTAAGACTGAGCGACATCATTCAGTGAGTATATGTGCAACTTTTTTTGTATTCCTACCTTCAACTGGTCCAAAACCAAATGAGTAATGTCAGCCTGCCAGTCTGTTCCCAGCATGTAGACCATCTCCCCGCCTGGGTCAGAGGGCTCGGCCACAAAATGGGTGAGGACTCGCACCAAAGCATACTGGTACTGAGAAGAGAAGAGAGAGGTCAGGAATTAGAGCCAAATTAAAAATGGTATTCAAGTCTATTTACGGATTCACAATTACATTTTGAGGGTCTGAAGGACTAGGCTTATAAAATGTAAAGGCCGACTCTGCTCTGATTGTTCAGTTTGCTTAAAATGTCTCGTGGTAATGTTAAGTCTAGAGTGAAGTTTAGACTGAAAGGTGGATTATAAATGTACGGATTATAAATATTTCAACAGCAGCAGTGGAAGACATGTGGAAGAGAGTATCAACTTCAGGTTTGGCTTTTCACAATTGTGCTTTTAACATATTTAGTTTAATACAAGTTCAATAAATATATATATATATATGCATTACATACAGACTGAGAGGAGAAAGCCAGTTAAGGACAATATAGTCTCTTCATATTCTTATCTCTACTCACATTACATCCTCAGCATAAATTCAGAAGTCTTCTTTCTTCCCTATTTCGTGGATAGCGACATACAAAATAATTAAAGAACTTGATTTAAGAATGCAATATGCAATCCAATCAAATGATACCTGTAGGGTGCAACCTTTGCCCTTTCTGTCATCATCTTCATCGTCCTCACTGTCTCTTGTGGGTCTGGGAGGATAGGAGATAAATGAGATGAAAAAAACAACAAAGAGGCAGTCATTATCAGGTAATTAAAGGTCTTTTTAATACTCTGCACTCGGATCCAACCAATCTCTTATATAATCTCAGCTTCAGGTTACACCTTTAATTCAAGTTTTTATTCACTGTGAGAGCACAATGTACATTTATCAGAATGCCTAGATGAATGTGTTCCTTTTTGTGTGTCAAGTTTTGAGTAAATAAACTAGGCTGAATAATTAATGAAGAAAGAGCGTATGATGACAAAGTCATTGTATGGATTACAAATACCATATACACATTTTTAGAGCCATTCAAACCATATATGCAGAGTGGAAAATGGCCAAATGAGTGCTATGCAGTGGGAAAATACACGTTTAAAACAATTTCCCAGAGCTTGCTATTTTGCACGATAGTGGTAAAAATAGAAAATAATAATTAATCAGAGATTACTCTGATTTGGTTCAAGATCATAGCTGGCTTATGTGCTTCTGTAGGTTTCATGGGGCTCTTCTTGTTGAGACCTGAGAGGGACTGGGCCTCCTCTGATATTTTTCTATGGGATTATGCTTTTTCTTCCCTTTTTTGGAGCCTAACATCTTGTGTCAAAAGCCTTTAATATAAAAAACAGTGATAAGGGTTTTTCCACATTTTACAATTTTAAAATTGAATAAAAAAAAAGACTGTTTTTGCTTTTGCTGTCTTGTCCATTTGGCCATGGTGAAAACAGTCCTATCACCCATTTGTGGCTCTGGATATGACTGGACACCTAATTAGTGTTACCCATTTCATGGGTTGACTTAATATGGCCTTATAAGAAAAGATAAGGCCATTAAGTGAACTGGGTGTTGCCATTAAGAGGAAAAGTTGAATCTATCCTATCAGGATCGTTGGATTTTCCAAATTGAATTTTGTTCAGTGAAAGCAACATCAACCACCTATACCCATATAAAACATAAGATTTTTAAAATACACATATTCTCAAGGCTTTTGAATACTTTAAATGGAAACTTGGTAGGCTGAAACTTTTTAAAGCTCTTCTCTGCTTCCTGTATCTGTGAATCCTAACATTCTAACTAAAATGCACATTGGAAAAAATGTGTGACATATTTCTTCTTCTCCTCCTACTGTGTAAAGACTAGCCAACACACACTGGATCATCTGTGCATCTTATAACTGTCCCAGCACCTGTGTAACCCAGGTAATATTACAAGAATCCTCTTTCCATTTCCCCTGGCCTCAGTAATACGTGCGACTGTGTGCGGGTGTGTGCCCGTTAGAGTGCCTGTGTTTTACTCTGGGAGATGGGAAAGGTGGAGGTGTGTGTGGGTCTGCGCACACTAGTTGGTGGCCATCTGAGCAGAAATTGGCAAAATTGAAAAATAGACCTAGCAGAGCAAAATGGAAAAAATGGGGAACAGAAGCAACGCGCGTTCACACACACAGACACAAATACAAATTATCGTGGACACCCACATGATACACACAGTCAAACACAGAGTCACGCAAGCAGCCATGTACACACAGTAAAACTCACTGAGAAGCCTTCTCTTTTGTTTTGTTCAAAGTCAGTGGATGTAGGTTTTGATAAAAATGTAAGTCTAAAGAGAATATGATTACAGACCACACATTTAAGCTTGCGTATAGAAAGAGCTTACTCAATCTTTTTAATTGTTGTTGTTTTTTTAAGCCATATTAAGATGGCAACAATTTCCATGTTTATGGTGGTGGAAATTCAGGTTTTAAATGTAGATTTTTTTTATGACAGTGTTTTTATTCCCAACTATATAGAGAGCTAAAAAATGTTTTATAGCTACATAACGTAACAACACATACGAAATGTTGTTAAATTCTAACATTTATTTGCCAGCTATCATAATAACATAATAATAACAATGACAATAATAATTATGAGAAGGAGGAAGATTATGGTGACAAGATAAACAGAAAGAATAATAAATTATTTTTACAAGAATAATCATTTCCTTATTTGAACAATTGTTTTATTTAGTTCTTGCTGCATATTGGACAAATGATAAATATATATATACATGCAATCTGTACATCTCTTTAAAAACCCACAAGATGTTGCATGGAATAGTATGTCTATTCAACCAGACATATACGAAAAAATGAAAAGAGAGAGAAGAATCGATGCTTAGTTCCAAGCATCTGTTCACTCATATATTCTCTATTCAACAAAAAATAGGTGTTCATAAAAATAACTGCATGTAAGCTGCACTAGAATTATACATTACATTTGATGCCTTTTTGTGGGAACTGGTGATAGTAAACATACTGTTGTGTTATAGGTTATCAAATGTGGACCTTTAGCTGTTTAGTTTAGGCAGACCTCACCTTACAGGGACAATTCAAACATTCAGGAATAATATGTCTTAAAGTTGGAATATTTTTTAAATGTAATATGTTTACATCATACATGATCAGGTGCATGTTTCAAATTGGTATTGATTGATAAAGAAGATACATAGCATTGTTTTATTATCTGGGAGTGTTTTCATAAAGTACCTGAAAGATAACCCTAAAGAAAAAATCAAGAATTCAGATGAGGAAAAAAAAAAGAAACACTGCTTTGTCCTTGCACAAAATGCCTTTTCTTCTGCAAGTTAATGCTAAAATGTATTTCTGTTTATGATCAAAGGAATGAAGTATGATGCAAGGGAAACAAAACTCGGGTGAGATAAGCACTTGGTTTTCCAGCATGAATCAGAGGGTCATATCTCTTTCACCCGCCACAAAATGACTCCTTCCCTCTCCGCCTTGAGGGTTGGGGGGGGGTGTGAGTTACCTCTTGTTGGCGACGATGGGTACCCTCCAGCCTTTGACCTGGCTCAGCTCCGTGTCGGACACGTCTATCTGCAGGGGCAGCTTTGGTACCCAGACGGTGAGCTGCAGCTGAGCAGACAGGTGCAGGTAGGTGAAGTTCACCGCCAGGGACTCCCGACCACGCATCTCCTTCCCGTTAACCAGAACCTGGTCACAGTTTTGGGAAATCTGAATAGACAAAAACACAAAGCAAAATATGGAAAACTTAGTTACTCGAAACAATGTGCTTAGTCATAATTCGCTAACTCACTGTATTCTTTACAGATAGACATCCACATCTGAGGACTTTCAACAATCAGATTAATTTCTCTTACTGCTTTTATGATTCGTCATCTTCTCAAAAACTCAGCAACGATGTTTTCCTGACACTTTAGTGGCACTTTTCATCAAAGTTCTTGTCACGTTTTCCCATCTGAAGCAGTCTGCATGTGCAGCACGCACCATTCTGAGGCTATAAGCCAAATTAATTCCAGTGCATTGATTTTCATAAAAATATTGCCAAAAACAACTTCAATAGAACATTTCTTTAACCTATTCAAAAGTATTTTACATATTTTCTGTCTCCACTCCACTGGAGAAGTATTTTCAAAATCTCTTCCCCCCCTCCCCAAAAATCCCTTTATTCTCCCTGAATCTATATCAATTTAGGCACGCTGTTTTTTGGGGTTTTTTTTGGTATGTCGCCTTTATTTTTTTATTTCTATCTATTAGACATTTTTCTCCTGGTAATAGATATGTGTTATTAGTTATTGTGTTTTTTTTTAATGAAAGTTTTAGCTGTTATTACTAGATGCCAACATATTTTTTTGTTTTGTCATTCATAACACTTTATTCACATTCAAACGAAAAGCATATTCCTTGTTCCTCCAATACCTGCTTCAATTTGAATGTACTAACTGTGATTTTTTCCAAAATTTTCCTCTCCCTCCCATAGCCCACTCTGATCCCTCCACAGTAGTTTTCATATCTCTGACACACCTCCTCGATGCACCTCATTTATTGACCTAACTTTCTCATTTCTGAAGCAGCTTCTGATTCATTCGATGTAATCAGTGTTTCATTGCCTGTATTTTCTAACACATTTACATGTATGTCTGATGCATATTCTTTCTTTGTCTCTTTTATCAAAATGCTTTGCTGAACCAATTCCAAACTCAACGTTAAGCTCGTCTCCAAAGATTGCTGCTTCACAATCAAATTCTTTAGAGATCACTAAGTGGTCATATAAAGAGGGTGGATTTTGATTTGGAAAATGTTCTTAACAACTGTAATGAACCAGATTAGAGGTTTCACTCTCTCTGAGATGTGGGTGTTATCAGCATGCGGCCACTTCAAGGGATATTGTCGACTGTAATTCCGTTGTAGAAACCGACCCAATGGCTCTCACAAAAGCGGAAAAATTACTTGAAATTCCTACAGGAAGCAACCGGTCAGAAATGATATTATCCATGTCTATCAGAGCAATTTTACCAGTGTTTCACTGCCTGTTTTCACTGCGTTATTATTTCAAGAAGCCTTACAAGGAAAGGAGTATGACTATAAACAACATGACAAAGAAACTAAAATGATGTTTAAAAAAGGAATTTTGTTTTAAATGAGATTTTTCTCTCCCTTTAAAAAAGGCTTTTTTTTGTCTGTTTAACTGTTTGTTATTTCTCAAAGTGAAAAGATGTTGAGCAAACATTTTTAATATAGTGTCAGCTGTTAACACTTTACTGGGGTTCATCATGCTAGAGGTGTTGTAAATTTTGTGTACAACACTGGAGAGTGTTGTACACAAAATTTGATCCAAATTTGCAGGAGTTCAGTGGTTTGAAAGGTGGAATGTGTTTTATTAGTGACCTTTGTTTTGTGTTGTTTTTTTGTATTTTTTGCATTTTACTAAATGGGACTGGGACTGGGCTTGACAGTGACACAGAAATGTACCTTTGAAGAAAAACTTGAAACAAAATGGAATATAGTCTTAATAACTGATACAACCACCAGAACTAATGTTGAAATACCTATGATTTCTCATTTTTCCATTGGATTTTTCAAGCCAACCAACAAAAGAAAGCCTGGCTGTGTTGAAATGACATGCCTCATAGTTCGGCCTTGAAGATGGTGAGGGAGAAACCTTAATAAAAATAAAAAAAACAGTTGTCAACCTTTCATCTCCAGCCCTTTGTTGAGGTATTTGTGTGATTGCAGAGGAACTGAGGTTTCACCATTTCCCAGGTAAACTTCGCATGATATCATGAGACCAACAGTCATTTCATTAAGAGCAACATTTCCTTCTGGTTTCCTTACCAGCCTTTTGATGTCAAGCTTTTAACATTTCATACATCAGGACTGAACTGTTTCTTCCTTTTCTGCCCCCATCTTATAATTTTTTTTTTTTTTCTTCTGCAACCCCAACATAAAAGGAAAGGTGCCCAACCCCTTTTTCCTCTTTGCTCCATTTCAGTTTATCTTTTTTTTCCATACTTTTTAACCTCGCTTTATATTGTCATCCCAAATCCACCGCTGTCCTCTCTTGACCCCCACTCCTGCTTTTGTCTCCACTGCCCCCCCCTCCCCTCTTCCCCCCCCCCCCCCCCCCTCCCCCCCTCTCCCCCCCCCCCCTTCTTTTTTTTTCCCCCCCCCCCCCCCCCCCACCAACTCCTTGGAACGTCTCCGTCTTCATCTTCCTCCCTCTCTGAAACCTGATTTACCGCTTGTTAACATCAAAGGAATGTACGACTGTTGCTGCCTCAAACTATTTTTCAAAATAATCTTTTTTTTCCCCCTCTAATTTTCCAGGTAGAAATTACTGTGAAAACTTCACAGTAACTGCACCAGTCTTTGGTTTCCAATGAGGGGAGGCTGAGGTAAAAGGGAGAGTATAGAACTGTGACAATTGTCGATATCTTTTATTTACACCATAGAGTTGATTTTCCTCTGCACCCACAGAAAAAACCCACGGGGAGACGTTGCATTTTGGAACATCAATATTAGGTCAACCGGATGATTTTTGGGAAATAGTTCTGAAACTTTTAAGCAGGAAAAGCAAAGCAGTTTGCAATTATTACATTTTATGTGACTGGAAAAAAAAGAATTGGATGTACAAAAGAAGACAAAACACAAGAAAACTCAGCTTTCACTATTGATTTAGCAGATTTCTTACAAAAAAACCCACAGAAAAACGGACGAAAAATCAAGACCATAAAGCAAAATATTTTGTAAACTAAATTTCAAAATGCCAAAAAACAAAATGTTATTTAATTTGAAAATAATGACATAACCTTAATGTCTTGAAATATCTCCTGTGTAGGCCAACATCTTCTCCATTCAAACTTAGATATGTCAGCGTTGTGATCACAGCTTGAAAATGACCAGAGTATAGCAGGAAATATTGAACTGTGTATCTGAGCTGTTCTTTTCTCTGACACTTACAGAAAGAATTAAATATGACGACTGGCAGAGCTAGACAAACCTACAGACAGCTGGGGATGCGTCAGTGTAAGTGACAGGGTGAGGAATGTCTTTTGAAAGATTCTTCCTATTCCTTCTGGTTCAACAGCGATTTTAACTGTTTACAAATGCGTCAACGGCTCGATGAAGCAATCCTCATGTAAAGCCACCAGATAATGAATAGATGCTTATCCTCTTTGACAGTAATGTGTAAATTCCGTGGTTGTTTTTTCATGGAGGTGATTTTGGAATTGAAAAGCCACATGCAAAAGTTCTTGATCGACCCAAAAAAAAGCCAAAGAATAGAGAGACGATGCTGAACTAATGATGTAATATAATAAAACACATTTCCTAATATGCATATTACAACGATTGAACCTATTTTCATTGATTCCCACTTGAGATACACACAAACCCACCGTCAGCTGCTTCAGCTTTTGCGCAACTGAAACTAATTTTCTCCTTAAGTTGTATTTCTTTAACTGCTGTTCCAGGTTGCAGTCCAATTGGGTCATTCAATTTTCTACGGCTGCAAACTCATGTGGAGCAATGGTCACTGTAATATTCTGCTTATTGGCTTCAGTCACATTTGATCAAGTTAGGAATATTTTATGTAGATAACTTTGCATGAAGAGGAAGAAAAGGTGCATCTAAAAAGAAAAGGCATACTCTTCAAATCTTTTGTGTGTATTTTTCTAAGAACTGTACTCGCACATGCGCTCTATTTTCTCCAATATGTTAATAATAATTTTTATCATTAAGAATTTATAAGAGATTACTTCAATAATCAATAATCATTTGAACAATACAATATTCTGTCACACAGAGATTTTTTTCATGACATTGTAAAGGTTCCCAAAGAGAAATTGAGCCCACAAAATGTTGAAACATTCTAATGAATGTGGTGGTAAGCATCATATAAGAATAAATGCCGTTGAACTTTGTTATTCTTTTCATGTTTCAACATAAGAGATGCCCTGTCATCTTACTTATTAATTCATATGAAGGGACTTTAACAATTAATGAACATACACAAATACAAAGCTGACCCCGGACACATAAATACAAAACTCTGAAGTAAAGACACACACACAGAACAAGTGTATCGTGCTTTACAAGTAAACAGCTGAGTTGGAGGTTTAAAGACACTGAAGAATGGTTTTAATCTCTTTGTTTCTGAGAAAGACTCTTAGGTACTACAGAGCAGGACAAGCAAGAGCGGGAACCAGAGGGAGAGCAAAGTAAAAACAGAATTGAAGTGGCAGAGAGGGGCGGTAAAAGCAGAGTGGAGAAACAGCAGAGGGAAAAGTTACAGAGAGAAAGCAAAAGTGTAGCTCTCAGCAGTTAGTACTTGTTGAAAGATTTGGCCTAAAAAAACTTTATCATCTTCAAATACAAAAAAGTAAAGAGAAATGAAAAACATTATTTTCTCAAATACACTTTTTTTTCCATTTCAACACACACCAAATGTAATCTCAAGCCACTCCATCACTACAAGTTGATCCTTTCAGTCCTCATTTAAATTCCCTGACAGGGTATTTACCATATGCACATAGTCTGACTTTTAATGATGTGCCCTACAGTTAAAATGTAACATTATACATGCAGGAACCTATGACCCACAGACCTCCAGTTTGCTCCAGAGAAAATGACATGTTTCATCTTAACCTTTTCTATGGAGGTTAATTGATGATCATATCTCAGTGTGATGGACATGAGCGCACAACTTTTTGTAGTTCCACTAACTGTGTACTTTTTATGTCAACTGTTGCTGTCTTATACATTTTTTATTAGAAAAACACATATAAAAGATCTATCTATCTATCTATCTATCTATCTATCTATCTATCTATCTATCTATCTATCTATCTATCTATCTATCTATCTATCTATCTATCTATCTATCTATATACATATATATATGTGTGTCTGTGTGTGTGCATATTTGTCTATACACAAACACACTTTTCCTTCCTTCTCTTTTAGCCTAAATCTTCTAACTACAATAAAAGCCCAAGCATATCCTAAAAACTTTCTTTTTCATGGTTTTGATGGTACATAATACTCAATATACAGAATGAGAAGTTTATTACGTCTCTCTTTTCTTTCCTGAAACCTACCCACTAGTCCCTAAGCTCAGCACCCCCTTCCATTTACCGGTGATCTCCCTCGGCTAAGTAATTTGTTTAGATCCATATTCATTCCCCTCCAAGCCAACTCATCTGTCTGAATTTACAGTTACTGTTCCCCTCTGTCTTCCGCCTATCTCTTACCGTGTCAGATTTTCTCTATCATTTTCTCTCGGATGTATATTTTCACCCCGCTATACCATCCATCCATCTCTCTCGCTCTCAGGTTTCATTTTACAGTCTTTTTTTGGTGTGTCACATTCTTTTTCCCCTTCTCTCTCTCGACCCATTTCTACTGTTTTCTGCCTCAAGCATTCCATCCATCTGACTTAAAGAATCATATCATCCAATCATGGCCCACTCAGTAGACAGAGGTGGGCCCTGCGGGACAGACTAACCAACTCCCTGATGGGATTGGCGTCCCACCTGTCTGTCATTTAGGGAAACCCACACGAGCCCAATCGCCTCCTCACATAGTTTCGCGTAGCCATCGTTTAGGTGCCAAGGCTTTGTTTTTTTCTTCACACAGAGATGAGTGCAGCCATTATCAGACGGTAGTCCCGTATAATATTCTGCGGTAGCGTGGATAATAGACAGCTGATGCAAAGCTTGGCTGGAAAGTGCACCCAACACACAAACACTCACCATTCAGCGTCTTATCTCCAGAACTGTCATTTTAAATTTGTCATGTATTCTGTAATGGCCGTTTGCACTCTACTTTACCTCACGTTGTAAGTGTTTATAATTGAGAGACAAAGAGCGACAGTTAAAGAGGGATATGTACACAAACGGTAGTATAGAATCTTAAAGAATGTCGGGTGTTGAGAGGGTATACAATATGGAGTATACAATTTAAAGAACGGGGCAGTCAGTGTCAGGGTGAAACAAGTAAAGGAGAAAATAACCTGGAAAGAATTTAAAGTCAGAAGCAACAGTCTATCCTGTTTGGAGTATTAAAAAAAAGCCCAGAGTTTTGAACTGTGGTATTTTTAAGCAGTTACCATTGAAAAGCTAGAAAAGTACATAAAAAACAGTTGAATGACTAATGAGTCATTAATCCCCAGAAGCAAGAAGGTTTGCAAAGTTTACCCTTACTGTTGATATTATTTACCTTTCCAGTTTTCTTTGGCAAGTGGGTCATTTTAAGAAAAAGAAAAATCTAACTACGGAAACTAATAATCCTCAAACTATATAAATGGTATGTGTGCCAATGACCACGGTGAAAAAAAATCTTACTCTAAAAACTTTCGCACTTTGACTCTCCTGTCTTTGTCACAGAGGTCTTCGGGGCTTTGGGAAAATGGCGGTGAGTGGATTTGCGTTGTCGCTTTTTTCTGAAATGTTCCCCGGTCTTATGCGAATTAATGTGCTTATTAGCATAGGGATATAAGTCAACAGTGCCCCAAATATGTCTGCTTGCATGGTCCTATTGTGGCCTAGGTGTGTGTATGGTTTGTGTGTACTTGTGTGTCCACGCACGAAGGGTGCTTTCTCAACTATCTGTGTATGCATTTAAGGTTGTTTCTGAAGAAAATACGTTGCCGAACAAATCTAATTGATTGATTCATCGCAAAAAATATTAATCTTGTGAGTGCGAAACAATAGAAAAGGAAAGAAAAGGTCCAATATATCTTACAAAGACTATCTCCTCCATGTCCTTGATCATAAGTGTAAGAATGATGCAAAAAAAAATCTAAAGGGGCCGTCAAGCAGTGGAATGTTTTAGGATATATCCTCAATTTTCGCAAATGGTTTGATTCTGTTAGCTGCCCGGTGACCTCAGACTGTGAACGGTATGTTCAACGGAACTTCCAAGATGGTTGTCTGCTGGAAATAACTTGATTGCTGCCCTAGATTTAGCTGGAGTTGTTACCTAAAGAAAAGGGGCTAGATTTACCAACTTACAGTATATTGGGATTGAATTCATGAGCGGGGTGAAATGGAGCGTGAGATGGAGTGTGCCCGGTCAACGGTAACAATGGATTGCAGCAGGCTGCTGCCGTTTCGGAGGAGGGAGCTGAAACACACGACGGGGCGTCTGATTTGATGGATTTGGATTCGAGGCAGCACCTTCGGTCATGTGCCAAAGTGAACGAATGTCAAAATGAGTTTCCTCTGAATGCTGGCTGGCTTCAGCTTTACAGACACCTTGAAGAGCTTAGGAATCCAGAACGGGGATAGGAGCAGAGTTGCTGCTCCCCTTGTGACAGAAGCAGTTGGCTGAGGTAGTTCGGGTATCTGATTAATGTCTGTTGGGCAACCTTTTTTGAAAGGATTTACAAATACGCCGAGTGGAAAAGAGACACGGGCTTGGATCTAGAACTCATTGGAGGAATTGTATAAGTAATTTGGCTTAGGAATACCTCAAGGTCTCCCATGGGGAATATGGGGGGAAAACGATTGTAGGGGAATACCACTTAACCCATTGCTACAGATACAGAACCTTCCCTCAATTTAAAATATTAAAAACACAATCAACACCGTCACCTTTCCAGTGTCCATTACGGAATGTGATTTATCCAAAGTCTTTCTTGAGGCTGACTGGACATATCAGAAAAGAGGAGTAGTTTTTTTGGCTGCAACGTGCGAGTGGACTCTGTCCGGCTTATTTGTGTAACACGGGGATAATTGGAATGGTGATTACCAGCTCGTACTGTGCCAGCTTTATCCCCCCTTCAATTTTACACTACACAGTTTCATAACGCTCGGTGAGAGAGGCTTAAGTGGATGTAAACATTAGTGGTTTAATTCCGGAAAGGCCAGACGTCTGACCTCTGACAACCGAGTTGAGCAGCTCTGCTTTTCCAGTGTTTTAAAGCCAGCGAAGGCCAGTTTCTGGCTGCTAACGGAACAAAGAAAATAAAAAAATGGAGGAAAGGCAGCATCATAGCAGCAAACTCAGACAATTCTTTTTCGCCCCCATTTCCTTCTTTGTGTTTTCACCGTCTTGCTTTTAACCCTGTAATGCCAAATGTATCATATTTGATACATACGGTTTCTGAAATGTTTTGTGTCTGACACCTTTTGAATAATTAATGGTAAATACTTATTGTACCTATCCTAATCCTATTGTACACAATCAGATACACCTGATGACAGGGGGCAGAAGACTAAACAAAATATAATCTTGACTTATCGCATTGTAATAAATTATTAATATAAAAAATGTATTTCAGTTTTTTCTTTTGACATATTTTTTTAAAAGGCCACATAAAGAATTCAAACCAAAAAAAAAAGTAATTTTCTATTTTGTTTTATTCTTGGATCAGGCTTTAAAGGGTTAAATAGGCTGGAATAAGGATAAAAAAAGAAAGAACACGGCAAATAAACAGAAGGAGGAAATTTAGGAACCAAATACAATTAAATGTTAAGAATTTGTATCAGGATTGCTTTCTGAACGTCTCCCTGCAGAGCTGTTCAGGTCAGTTTCACCTGGGAGACCCTGGGGCAGGTCCCGGAGAGACATCCCAACCATCAAGAGACGGCCTTAGGCTCCCCTCAGTGGAGCTGCACAACACAGTCCCAGAGAAATACCGAGTTTCCTTGCTCAATAATTTCTATTATCAACCTGACAAATACTCAGACTTTTTGTTGAGAACAACATCGCTGCTTCTCCCATTTCTATTAAACATGTCGGCGCTATTCTTTGCTCGCAGCATCTTCTTTGCTCTTTCTGACTGTAACCTAATTTTACCCCGCTTAGGCATTTCTGGTAGCGTTCGAACGATCCTCACAAGCATGCGGGGTTGACTAATTATCATTCTAAAATGACCTCAGTAGACGTACACACACTCACACGCACGCGCGCATAACCTGTGTGCATTGTCTGAGCTATGTTTCACTGATAGGGCACTGATGCAGGAAACAGTGTTGCCTCCTGGGGGAAGTCAGGAAGTGGCATTAGCAACAGCTGCCAAGTTGTCAGGGTAAGAGAGATTGGTGGAAGCTGGAGGAGATAGGAATGATCGAGAGAGCCGAGTAACACGAGGGTGAAACTTTCCGGTTTATTTAAAGATCAATAGTAGCTTATAGTAAAACCTCTATTTTTTTTAAAACTCTCTTTACTGGAGCTTTTGACCTTCTGACTTTGATGTAGTGTTTTCCCCGAATGAAGGTTTATGTTTGTTTTGCTGAAAAAAAAGATCCTACCACCTCGCTCAGGTTATCAATATGTGGATGTTAGTTTCATTTTAGTATGGTAATCAGCGGTTAATTAGCTATTGATTGAGGTCTGTATATTTTATGAGGGTGAGTGGAAAAGTGTAACATGAGACGCCACATCCCGGCCATGATTCAGCTTCTGCTGTGTTAACACCATGCAACACTCATGTTATAATCATGTACTCATCCGGTTGGTGTCTCCGGATTTCCCCCCAATTTACTCGTTTTTCAAACATCTGCTTTGATTCCGTATTTTTGAAGTACTTCGTAGAGATGACAACATACTGTATCTATCCAATATCTGTTGATTTATGCAAAGTTCAAATCGAAAGTATGAAACAAGTCGGACTGTGGGATAAAACGCACAATATGATAATTCAACGTCCACCATTAAAAAAGTTTTCAATTTGATTGTACAAGTAAAGATGTGTACAAACTTCAAGCAATGATTTTATGTAGTTTCTAGATTTACTTACAAACGAAGAGCATATTTTAAATATAATTCATATTCTTCTTTTTTATAATGTTCTAACTGTTTTATTACTATTTTTTCAAAAAAATTCTCTCTAAAATAATAATCCAGATTTACATATGCATGTAAATCGAGGGACACGTTTTATATGCCTCCCGAGAGGGCACTTAAGGGCAGTTTGTACACATTTTGGCACCCAAAGGAGGCACTTGGGGTACTCTAGCACGCATTTTAGCTCCTTATGGGGGCAGTTTAGCACACGTGTTGCCCACTGTGCGTGGCACTGTTCTGTATTGTGTACTTAAAAAAGTGATTTAAAGACAATTGTAAGCATAACAATGTCTGCACTCTACGTGCACACTTGAGTGTCTTTGAGATGTCACATTTTACAACTCTCCTTGGTAGTTTTTGCCTCTGTTTTTTACCATCTATTGGGAAATTCATGGAGAGGAACTGGATTTGCTGATTGAACAACACTTCACTCAATTTAAAGAACAGAATTTCTAGAGGTTACCAAAATAGTTTTTGGCTATTCAATGTCACCGCTGCAACAGATAGACGTCTTTGGGTTTAGCTAATGGTCTAGTTTGATGTCGTGCAACTTGAATTGCTGGCCTAAGCCTGTTACGGATAAATGGAAAAAGGTGTGAGCTTAGGTGACACCTGTGTGTGTGTGTGTGTGACCTCTGCCTTTAATCCACTTTACTTTTCATTTCCTTTCTAGGCTTTTAAATGACCCAGGGCAGCTGGATTGAATTAGCTTTTTTCCTCCTCTTTCTGTTCGATCATTTGCTGTTCAGTTTCCACTAATTGTTCCGCTCATTACAGTGAACCTTAGCTTCGAATTTAGTTAGACAATGTTACAGTGTTTGCCCTTATATCGAAGTTTCTCTAAATTCGTCCTTAAATTCGTTTGTAAAGTTTAACCCCAAATCTGAATATGTTTTACATACCATATGTTTCACATATTGTTTTACAACTTTTACTGGAGTTTGTTTTGACAAGTGGATTTTAAAAAATCATATGAACTCCTTAACTAAGGTTGTTTGTGACATGATTTGTTGTTGTAAATGCTCCATAGAATGACAGGATTTGAGAATTTCAGCTTGAGCCTGGATGTAATTTCTGACTATATTATTAACTATATTCAGTATTGCAAATAAAAGAGGATGATTGCATTTCATTCTCTGCAAAGAATGATATTTGTAATTTAAATAAATGTCTAATTTGTAACAGTAAAAAAAAAAGGTTTTGGTTGTCCGCACTGCAATCCAGATAGAAAAATAGTGAAAAACGCTTTAAAAGGTCCACACATGCTTTTATTTTGTTTTTCTCATGTATTAATTTTATCCATTTCATTCGACCGTTAAGTAGCAGCTGCAAAGCACAAACTGTGTAGCACCAAGGAATGAATTGATTTGCCAGGAGCAATAAATGTACTGGGGATTTCTCTTTTGACTTTGATGCATGTACATAACACTGAAAAGAAATACTCTGGGACACAAGATAGGGGTCACATTTAATGCTAGATGATGTTAAACTACAGATGACACCTAATATTTACTTTACATGGTGTGTAATTCTGCCATTTGGCAGTCAAGGGCACTGTGTGTAAAAAGAGAGCTAAAGCCACATATTGGAACAGTTTGCAAATATATATTTACGGTGTATAGAAGTAAATGAATTTCAATTTGGGGCATTTAACCCGAGTTGATTCATGATGCTTCAAGCTTCTTCCTGACATTGAAAATAGTCTGCCACATTCCATGTCGATAACAGGAAACAAATTCAAAGGAAATTACTGGACTTGTATCGTTGTTAAACCCAGAGGGAGATACGGGATTCTGTATCTCACAATGTCGGTTTATCATTTTCATTTTACTCTTCAGCAACATTTGATACGCCACCTGTGCAGACTGAGAGACTAATAATTACTGGAGTTGCGTACATATATAAACATAAAAAGAGGAAAAGAGCTTTTTCAGTTTAGAAAAAAACAAACATATATATATATTTATATACTCTTTTGTGTAACTTTGTTTTTAAATGCAGTACCTCTTATTCAAAGGACATGTACTTGCACACTCAACTGTTATATCGCCTTCCCAATGTCACACATCTATTACAATATACACTCACTCACAGCCAAAACACATTTTTACCTGTAAGGAGTACGGATGGACTTATAATAGTTCCCATAACCTTGAATTTACTTAAGAAGGATGTGTATCTCAAGCAGAATGTATTGTACTACAGGGTTTTTAAATTAGATTTATTTAATTATTTGACAATCTGGGTTAAAATAGATAAATAGTGATAGAAATTAAACTAAGAAATATAAATACCACTACACTCTGTGTGAAAAAAATCTTAGTGTTGCAACGTTACCGGGAACAATCAAATAAACATGACTGTGAATGTAAAGTGCGTTTTTTTTCTCTTCTTATATAGATACTTAATCCTCAATTAAAGATTTGATGTATTAATACTGTATTTGCTATAAATTACTACGTGGCATAATGATTTTCCTAAAATAAATTATACTTTCAAAGCTCCTATTTATACTGGTATTTCTAAAATAGACTGTGCTTTCTGGTGATACCTTTTTCTTTACTATCCAGTAAAGACGTGGATGAACTTTTACAATATCTGGTAAAACTCAACAATGCTCACTTATTAGGCCAGTGTCAAGACTCCTGTGTTGGTGCCATAGGTGACTATTGCAATCACAACATAAAACTGATGAGTATTAAAGTTTTAACAAACATATTCCCTGAAAGGAAAATTAGTTGGGTTGTTGTGCTCAAATATTTGTCTGACAGTCTTGCAAATGAACAAAATAATTCTACTAATGTCAAATCCTTGGTCCAAGTAACAGGACTGGCAAATCGCCCTGTTCTTTCAAAGTATTTGACGTGTACATCCTATGTGACACTCTCGTTAACATCGTTGGGTATATACTCACAGAGATCATCCCACAGACACACCCAGGGGGGCTGAACAGTAATTGGCTTCCATGATGTTGTCAGTAATTGAATATGAGTAAGTGGAGGGCTTTAAAGACAAAGAAGTGATAGAAAAAGGGATGCATGTGTGTGCACTGCTGTGTTTTGGGGACATTTAGGGTTTGCAAGTGCATTGTTATTTTTATTAGGGCAGAAAAAAAACAGGTTACTAATTTACTAATCAACAAAAAAAATGTTGTTGTTTTTTTTTGCAGTATACATTTTCTAAAAAAAATAAATTTTAAAAATTTTAAAAAATCATACAATTTCTAAAAACAGTGATTATGATGCAGGAAGAACAAAAAATAAATAAATTAAAAAATGCTGTCTGGTTGCTCAAGCTACATTCCTTTGTCCTTTTCACTTCCCCTCCTCTCCTCCCCTCTTCCTCTTCTCATTGATCTACTCATCATCTTCTCACCACTCATTCCACCGCTCCTCCTCTCACCTCTCCGCTTTGCGTGAGGTCAGGATAATGGTTCTAATTTGTGTGTACGCTTGTGCTTGTCCGCTATGTGTCCCCTCCGAGCTGTGGCACGGCTGACCTACGCATACTGCTGTGTCAACAGCAGCAGCTCATAGGCACGTCACAAATGACACAATCTCCGGGGACCTTAACAAGATAGTTTACACTGAAAGAGAATGTGACAAGAGGAAGGGAGGGCTGAGGAAGAAGAGGGGAGCTATTATCAATGTAGCTCTTTGTGATTGCTTATGTTGCAGTCGAGGATATGTAAATGGAATGTACGGCAACAAGAACTGCTTCATTGAAATCAAAAGCAATATATCGTGGTCCAAAGATAGCATTTGCCAGTCATTTTTTATGTCTTCATCATTTCAGCAAACATCTATATTCTCCCATTTTGACTGGCCAAAACTCAAACAACTCTAAACCTATAAGTCAGGAAATATTTAGGAAAAAAAGTTTGGGAAAAAAAAGTGTTGCTTGTGTCAACACAAATGAATAACGAGTAACAAATGACCAGTACTTATGGATGCTCCTAGTCTTTTAATGACCATCCCAGTAGTTTGGAAATCATTGAATTATTATTATCTGCCATTGAGCGACTTCCTCAAGTGTGTGCGGTACTTTCTGCTGTTTTCAGATGATTTGTGTGGAGGTAACTTCAAGGATTAATGTCCTGTATTTGATATCAGTTAACACCAGAGTCAATGTTAATCCAGGTCAGATACATCGGACACTGGGATTAGTCACAAAATGTTCAATCGTTACATCATTAACTGTAACTCTGGTCATGATGATGTGTTTGTTTCATGGGAACAAGGTTAAAAACTATATGGCTTTTACATTTTAAATCATACCCTTTGAATGATAGTAGTTGTACTGTAAGATTTAGTGGTTTATCTCGATAATCTGAGAACTGTGGGCGCTGTGGCCTCAGAGGTTCTGCTAAGGGTTCCTGTTGTCTGTGTGCTGTTTGGCTCCTCTGGATGGTATTTTACCGTTGTCATAGCGACTCAATGACAGCCACCCGGAGCCGTACCCCGTGGGTGCCACTCTCAGACAGCTGTTTATGTGGAAAGAGGTTTGCGTGTGTTTGTGTTTTAAGCGCGGGGCGACGCAAAAGGGGGTGTTTGTCAGATCGGGTGTCGACAAACACCCCGACACACACACACACACACACGCCGTCGCACACACGGTCTCACAAAATGAATATGCAATGCAGACCATCTCACCCATAAACGGCGATACGTTTACACTAATAAGCAACAACACTCAGGCCCCCGGCGTAATGTTGCCAAAGTCACTGTCATGCCGCTGAAATCAGGCCGCGGCGTTTCGCTCTGGGAGCGTGAACTCTGGATTTGGATTTAAATGCACTATGCAAGTGCGCGATCGCCTTAGATTTTTCTCGAGGCTTGGTCGTTTCCCTACTCTTTCGGCTCCTTGAGCCAACCGTGAGCAGGTTTGGCCATGTTGCAGGAAAGTCTGTGATTTTACCACAGTGAAATGTGTGCTTTGGTCTAAAAAAAAATAAAAAATGCTTCAGGGGATAGAAACATCCACTGATACACCCCATCCTAGAGTTTCCCAGCAGGACATTGCATTGTATGTTAATCGATGTTATTTACTTTCCCTGAAGCAAGTCTGAATGAACCTTTAAGCTATTCTTTCAGACTGAAGGTTGTTCCAATTTAGAGAAGAGATTCAGTCCAGTTCTCTCAACTTCACGTTAAGCTTTCTACATCAAGTCATCCAAGAAGTGTGTGTCTTTAATCTCATGTTATTTTGTGTTTGTGAGCTTTTTCATTGGGTTAATTAATTTACATGGGTGCTCTTGAGGACAACACAACACAACACACACGTACACGCACACACCACACCGTTAGAGTGCAAATATTACACTTCACTGAATGAGCTCCTTCCATTTCCACTCGGCTGTTATTGATTGTTCTTAAACAGCACTACTCCTGTCGGCTTGTACCAGGAAATTGGCATCATATTGAAACTGTCACAGCAAGGGTGCGTTTCATTTTAGGCCCCCGAGGGCATGCTGAGCGATGCACAAGAGGAATCAATCTTCGGTCGCTGGCATTGACTTATTTCTGGAGAGGTGTTAAAGGTGTTTCTGCTTTATCAATTAGTACGGTAGCACTACAGTTTTTTTTTCCTCTCCCCTTTTGGCAGAGTAGGCCAAGTCTGAAGCATGTCCTTCCATAAGGTTGGACTGTAATTGTTAGCAAACCCACTTTTTTTTTAGAAAGACTTTTAAAACAGAACCTGGATCCTTTCCAAGTAAAATAAAAAGAAGAGGTTTGGAAGAGGTTTCGCAAAAAGAGTAACAAGAAATAGCCAGCCTGATCTTCATTAAAGAGCATTCTATGCATTTACGGAACATTTTTAGGTTGGAAATCAGTAAACAATCAGTTACAGCATGTTTTTGTTTATCTAAACTGAGAAAACATATTTGATTTATTCGGAATCTGAAAATACCAACAAATAATTACTTGCCACCCTGTCACTTTTCTGTGTACAGGATGTAGATTTGTGTGTCTGAGTGACTCATATTTCTTTTATGTGAGCTAATCTGGGCTCAGCTGGAGTGAGGAAAGTTCTTGGATGTCCTTCATTAACTAAACTACGTTTGAGTCTGGTTAAATATATATATATATTTAGCAGAGACAGAGGATGTTTGATGTCGAAGGAGGAACTTTATTTTTAAGTTGTGGTTCACTCTGAGTTTCTCACTTTCATACTGATGTAAATGTGTTGATTTTGTATTTCTATTTGTTAGGGCCAGATATGTGTCAGTATGAGTGTCAGTCTTTCACATCGCTGTTAGCTTTTTTGTGAAGTTTGTATTTATCCATTTTAAACATGCCCAGCAGGTCATGACTTCAAACACAGTGTTAAGTTCCAGAGCATACTCTAACAGGCAAAGCTTTACTATCCTCTCCTTGAAGGCTTAGCAGGCTAAAATGTAAAGAGAGGATTTCAATACTTTGAAGACATTTTGCACAGCAGTGGATAAAATGGTCCTTACATCTTTGGATGTAATAGTTTTCATTCCTGTTCAGTGTCACATCACAACAAATGTACATGTACAAATGACAACTGATATGCAGATGTGTGAACAGCTGTGTGCAGTTTAGAAAAAAAAAAATACCTTGAGCACATCTACGTCTGTTGAGCTGCAGGTGAGGGAGTCGTCCACTTCCCTAACCTGCCCGTCGGTTTCCACGGTTACCACTTTGATGGGCACTGCCACGCGTCGACCGGTTAAAATAGCTGTGTTCACTACCTGGGTGTCCTGAAGAAAAAAAAACAAAAGGAAAAAATTGAAAAGAAAATTCCAACAACTTCATTGAAATTGAATATCCTGTTTATCAGGTTTTTACAGTATGTTCAGCATACGGTAGATTAAAGTAAATGCAGGATGAGCAGCTGTATAACACACTTTTTAAAAAAAGAAAATGAGTTAATAGTTGTGTTATTAATATTGTATTTCTATATTTACATTGGCCAAAATGTCATACATGAAAAGGAAAGCATTATTCACACTAAGGCAAAATCCAGTGTGAGGAAACAGAGAACAAGTAATATCAAACAGAGAAGAGTTTTAAAGGAAGAGAAAGATGAAAAAGAAGTGATTATAAACCTCTCAATTACTGTAATCAACATGATTACATTTGATTAGATCCTTCCAACCAAAATAGCACAAACAAACCAGCACATGCACAGACCTGGGAACACTATGTGCCGGCGTCAATCTTGATTATTTGGCATTGAGTTTCCAAGGGGGCATTTAGCACCGCCAACACGAACCCGAGCCTGATTATAGGGTATTTTTGGTAGGCCTGCTTTTAATGGAAGTGAAATATGTGTGCAAATGGTTTGTATGTGTACTATTTGAATTAAAGATGAATTAAGCACGGACAATTCCAATAGACATAAGCAGGAAAAATAGAGAATAAAAGTGCAATCATAGGCTGTACAGAAATTATTCCTGTCAAATGCTATCAAGGAAATGTCGTAAAGCGTTATGCCACTCATAGCCACCAGGCGGTGGACAAAAAGAATATCTGGTCATTTCGAAAAACATAAATTCCCTCACAAAAATACCACAAGACATTGGTGAGTTTCGTCGAATTTATCAGTACGCTTGAATTTGCCTATCCAATTTGAGCAGCACTAAATTCCTGTGAACAGACATGAAAACCCAACAGTGTGTGCAAAGATAGAAAAATGAGCATCCCAAAACACCAAAGGACAGAGTCTTTGCTGGCAGCGAAAAGGGCATACACTTTGTGATATTTGCCATGGGGGGGGGGTGATGTTACTGGGTGCTGATCAAGCAGAATAAGTTGGATTAGTCATAACTCACACTGCGCACAAAAAAAGAAAGATTTTGGCTCGGTGTTGAAATTTAATAGAAAAATATCACGTCACTCACAGAAATGGAAGCTTACATACTGAAGCTGACGGGCTTAGTTGAGTATTTTATGACGACACGACCGCATAATTATGTGCAATGAGCAGGCGAGCTAAACAAGAGGGAACAGAAAAATATGCATATCAGGCAGAACAGCTCACCCAGAGAAAACGCACAAAGGGCAAACTCACAGGATGAGATGAGAACTCAAAGACACTTACACTTGACACACAAACTGGAGAGTTTAAGCACATGTGACCAGCGACAGCCCGCCTGGCGCCCTATACCTCTGTCGCACTACACTCTGTAACCTTTACTTAATGAGACATCTTGCTCTTCGAGATTAAACGCGCACACTCACTTCCTTAAACAGTAATTCCTAGTTTTCCTCTCTCCTTCCTACGCTGGTCAATCGTGTCTGAAATCGGGAAAAAAAAATCGTGCAGCAACTCAAAATGTAGACATGGTTGGTACTTCTGGTGGTTGGAGTTAAAAAAAGATGATTAGAAGGACATATGTAAATAAAATCTGTATAAAGTGAAGGAAACTGAGGAAAGGGGCAACTTTACCTCAGCGAGAAAAGAAATAAATGCAAAGATTCTTTCTCAACATGGCAGCAAAATGAGCAGATGGAGAACAAACAAAACAAAAGGGGATGTGTACATATTTGTTTATGTGTCACAGTGTGCCTGCCTTAGCGCTGCATGTGGTGTCTGACTCCAATGTGCATGATGAAAATGTGTGCAAGTAACCTTGTGTGGAAGTCTCTTGGAAGCCATAATGTTGACATGTCAACTGTCTTCTACACACACAACAACAACAACAAAGAGGTAAGTGTAAATTAGCCTGGACACAGAGGAAATGGGAGCATTCCTGACACCTGTTCATATTTGGCTTCATTAGACTATTGACCATTAACCTGCTTCTGTAGATGGAAAAATGAACTGTTTTCATATACATGTGTACAACTTGTAGAAGTACTGCTGAATTTTAATACACTACCTCTGCTGTGGTTAGGATATCTAGACTCCCTGAACATATGATATTGTAAACTGTTAATGATTAATACTTTTTTTGTTCCTTGCAAACTGCTGAATCTGTATTCAGTAACTTCTGAGACAATCTGCCTTACTATAGTGCTAATTTTTTAAAATACGTGTTCATGTTACTACCCTTGTACATAAGTCCGTCTTCAAATTTCTGTTTGCTGACTACAGATGAGCAAAATCTTTCTGAAAGAGGAGATTTTTCTTATGTTCCCAATTTGCTTCCATGTTTCCATGTTGTACTGAGATCAAACGATCAGTTTCAGATTTTGTTTTTATTTTTACATTATGTTTTTTTAGGGCAGAGAAAAGTAATCAACGCATGGCTTTACTAGGTAATTATGAAAATGGCAGAATATGGTTTTACTGCTCCACACACTCTTCACCACTGGTGACAGCCAGCCATTAACCTATGACAGCTGCCTCATTTAATTGTCCAATGCTGGGTGGACATTGGTTAAGACAAATAAGAAACTAATCCGTCATTCCAAGTACCTTTTCAAAACGTTATGCTAACGAGATCTTGAGATTACTAAAGAATGATGGACCAAATAGAACTGAAAAATTCTGAAAATACTGATGATACAGGTAAAAAAAAATGGAAATTTGATGAAAAAATTAGACAAAGCATAAACCAAATTATTGGAAAAAAGAAAAAAATAAATAAATATAAAGAGAAAGAGAGAGAGAGAGAGAGAGAGAGAGAGAGGACTATTAAAACAAGAGCCAAGTAGACAGGGGAAGATACAGAGAGGAAAAAAGGATAGAATTTCATGCTTGTCCGAGAGCATTAAGTTGCTCGTCAATGGCTGGCTCCCTGCTGCATTCAAAAGCTGCTTCTCACTTGACTGAGATAAGCTCAGAGATGTCCATATGTGGTGAGTTCTCGTGTGTCAAGTGTTCAGATTAATAAAAGAGAGCGAACCGATTTCTCTGCACACCTGTAAAAAGTGTGCAACGGAAAATCTCTCACGCACAGTTGACCACTCTGCAAGACAGAGGGCGCACGAGAGGGAGGATAAATGCGAGTTCTGTTCCGAGCATCAGCAGCACACTGACAGAAATGTTTGTGAGTGTTGGTGCAAAGAAAAAGAAAGTCTGGGAAGCAGCCTCCCTGCTCAGTGGAGCTTATCCATGCATGTTTGTACTTTATAAGGTGCACGAGTGAAGCAACTGGAGCGAGACCGCCCATCTAAGAAGCACACTCGCACATAAAAGTGTCGACACTGGAAAAAAAAAAAAAAACTGGAGGAGGTTTGCTATTCTGTACAAATTAAATCCCGAATTACAACAATCGTCTGTAGTGGAAGCCCCTTCTTTTTCCGTCTCCTTTTATTTCTCCACTCCTCTATCACCTTATTTGTATTTTCCCTGTCTTTTCACTCACCCTTCAAACACAGAAATGCACGCAAGCGTGCACACACAGAGAAAAATTCTTCCAATCAAAGCGAAAGTGCCGACGCGCAATCCACAATTGAGTTTTTCGGCAAATACACAGAGGCACGTACACACACTTTCCCACACACATAAAGGGAGACATATCCGCCTTATCTACGGCCTGTGTTCCATTCCTTAAATTGTCAGGTTTCTCATTTGGGGGAAATTGCTTGGAACATATACAACTCCCGAGTCTTCCTTTGTTCTCGCCGTGACCTTTTCCACCATAGTCTTAACAATCCAAACAGTGGGCCGTCGGGCACTAGGCGTCCCCCCGCTGCTAATGCTGCTGCACATGATAAGTCAGAAACGCTGTGATGCGTGAGGATATGCTAAACAAGAGGAACGCCACCCACCGGTTACTTTTACTATAAGGTGACTGTTGTGTTCTGAAGCTATTTGATTGCAAATTCGAATGCATTTTTTTCATTTTGGGACACAGGCAGTAATGGCGCAGAATGATGCCTTTTTTCCAGGTGTGCATGCGTCAATGGACGATTACATAAAGCGTTGATGTGCATTTCCCAGAGTGGACACCATTTTAGGTTGGAAGCAATCATTTAATTAACCATTCCCCCCTCTGGCTCCAATCCATGCCGGTAACAAACTAGCTCAAACACAACATATAGGTTGTTGAAAACGGGGTATCAAATGGCTCTAAAGTGCACTACAGCCACGGAATCTAGTGGAATACCTAACCATTAACTAATTAAGCTAATTGACATAGGGGGGATTGACTTTTCTTAACAGGAAGTTAACAAATGCCCTCCAGCAATAGTCAAGTCATTTGATCCAGAATGAGCCACAAGTCATTATGTAATCATTGTTCGTTTTTGCCCTATGTGGATGTTTGCATGGATGCCAGGCAGAAAAAGTATCAGCTCAGAAGAATCTGAGCTGGTTCTAATTTTCAGAATCTGGGATGGTAATTCCGATGTGACTGTCTATGCCTGATGTTACTTTCAACATCTGAAGAAACAAAAGTCGTTTCCACGGTGCAAAAAGTGAAGAATGGAAAAAGACAATCATTATAAGAGTCGGAAGTCTGAAATGAGAAATTCATAAAATAAAATATTTGAGGGTCAGAGTTTAATTTTATAAATAATGTGAAGTCTTACAGTCAAACATGTAATTAAACCCTAAAGAAAGAAGAGAAAAAGAAACCAACATCAGGCCATGGGCTAAATTTGAGTCCAATATGATCCAATAGTGTCAGTTATGATATTTGAGAGTTTTTATAATTTTTTAACTTTTTTCAAATTTGGCTAGTTAATGTTAAACATAAGAAAAGATATGCTGTTTTACAATTTGATTTTTTTTTTTAAACTGACAATTGGCAAACTGACAAGATTCAAATCATTCTGCTTAAACTTTTACACAAAATTGTCCATTACACTGGTTGAATGATTTCCTACACAAAACAGGAAATTATTTTTCATTGTTATTTCAATAATTCTTCAAACTGTCTTTGCTTATTGCAAGATTTAATCTTTCTCTGTAGGACTTCTTTAAAAGTATCTTTTGCATCTTTATTTGCAAACGTCTGGCATGGAATTTTGTGTTGAGTATTAAGAGTTGTAATTTTCCCTGGCAGCATTTCTATGGGTTATAATAAAATTATTTTCTAGGTGGCTTCAACTCAAACTCCGCTGGTCCTGTTAAGGGACCATGTGGCCAAAAATGACATGTGTTCTTCAACCTTCTTCCTTTTAGAATTTTCTGTCTTTGAAACATAAATTCTGTTCTTTTAAGAGAGACAGGCTTTTTTTTTTTAGAGGAGCCGATCACTGCTGGGGTCTGAAAGTCCAAGGAATGAAGGTTCTGAAATAAACAACCCATCTTTCTTCAATAGTGATGATCAAAAGACAGTCAGATTGCAAACTAAACGATGTCGTGCATCTGTTCTGTTCATTATCGGTTCCCTCAACATTTCCCGTAAATTTTGACAAAGAGTGTGCAGCCTGAGACCAAAGAGACCATAAGACAGAGAGGTAATGGGGCTTAAAACTACACATCTGAACTGAGAGCTGAACACAGTGCCAGAGAGGGAAATTACAAGGCATGTGTGAATAGGACATTAATTCACTTACAACGTCAGTAAAGATGTGCATGCATGCAAAACAGATTTTCATTATGTTAAATGCCTAGATTCAAATTCCTCATGCATGATGGGGGTACCGGATCGATGTTTCAATTGATGTTCTTAGAACCAGGGTTGTCATGCTGAACCAACTGCAGTGGGATTTTGGCATGGCAAACTGAAGTCATTTGAATGACCACATATGTTGTAAGTGCAATTCATGTGAATTTCAACATGTACACTGTGTAAAATAAAATTTTAGGAACAAGTTATCTATACCAGGTAGAGTTTCTGTTCGTAACTATAAAGACACAGTGTTATTACTCAGAAACTCTGGGCAGAAAATTAAAACAAGGAAAAAATAACTGTTAGTAAGACTAAATTAAGTAAACCAGTAAGCAAATATTCATTCAGCAAAGAGGGTGTCCAATAAGAGAAAACTTTATTTTTACCTTATAATAATTGGACAGTGGCATTCTAACATGCATTTATTCCACTGTCAATATCACATAATTTTCTTATGTCTGTTGGATCAGTTTACATATGAGAATGTGCACGAATGGTGCACCAAAATTAATGGCATCTCTCAGCAAGGCAAGACATTCCTCATACTCTTTTGGTTTGAATTTTGACAGCTGACCTTTGACAGTCCCGTCACAGTCCCAGAGTAAGTCTGATGCGTTCACATTATCTGCTTTTCTGTGCCAACAGAGATGATTTGTTTATCTATTCCAGTATGTGCCTGTAAGATAGTTTTCTGTGGATTACCCACAGCATAAATCCAGATTTCTGCCGGTTCCGTTTGTTTGCCTGATTGAAACTCACTTATCCTCTTTTGACCTGTAGAAATGGGAATCTACCAGCAGAGCCTTTTTCAACGTTTGAAGGCAGACTGAATGTGCCTCTGTCACATTCTTTGATGACTAAAGCTGTGCCGGTTTGTGTTTTTTTTTTTTTTTTTTTTGGGGAGGTCATCATCCTAGGGCATTTTCCCAGAGTGTCTATAGTAATTCATAAACGGATTGGCAAAATGAGGCAAATTGCAGTTTGACCCAAATAAAGAGAGAAAGCTGTGGGAATTACTTAGAATGGTCTTGCTATTGAAAAACAACACAAACTGACAAGATAAGTGAAGAAAGAGGGAGAAAAAGAGAATTGTAAAAGCAAAGAATCATGAATGGAGTGTAGATCCCAAAGAGGAAGAGAAAAGATGGAAACAGATGAGGATGGTGCCAGCTGGGTTATATGCCCTGACAGAAGTTTTGGACAATAGGTAAAAACATGTGTGTGTGTGTGTGTGTGTGTGTGTGTTTTGTGTGATGTGTCAGGGATAAATAGCTATTATCTCAATGACAATGTTAATTACAGCCAGACTATTAGGCGTGAGGAGAGCTGCCTCATTTATTTGGCTGCATCGCAGATGTGTGTGGGTGTATGCAAGTCTGAGTGTGTGCTTCGGCCACTTTTCTTCACTCGAGTGTACAAGTACGCGTGTGTGTGTGTGTATGTGTGTTGGATAACCACATCTATCTTAGACAGAGTAATTACTTTAGGCTAAATGATGGCCAAATGCTGAAATGTTTCTTGTGATCTCTTGGACTTCAGACTAATCATGCAGAAACTGAGTATGAGCCAAATTTCCACGCTTCCACTGGGAGTTATTCCGGCACTTCCAGTGCAAGCATTCACCAACAATCAGATTATTTTCAAATATATATGTAAAAAAATCCCTATGCAGAAGGCCAGTTGCAGAACCAAAATTCAGAAACTGGCAGATTTTCACTACAAATGACTACACTTTCTCTGCTTGTTTTTTTCTATTTTACCCTGCTAAATCCTTAATCTGGTTCTTCTCTGTTCTGATGATGACACTCTTGAGAACTATTACCATTAATTGAAACTACTGTAAAACAACTTAAACTAATGCCACTACATAAATATATACTAGTATGTTGCACTAACTAGGCACATTGAGACTTTGTGATATAGATGAATTCAAATGGATGTGGTTTCATTTTGAAATACAGCCGCTTGATTAAAAAAGTGTTTTGCAGGTGCACTAAATCAACACACATGCACACACATAAACTTTATTATTGCATTCAATAAGTGTGCCAGTATATAACATACACCATTATATCTGTTCAAAGTTTACAGGATGAGAAGGATCATTCAGAACTTTCATATTCCTATCCTGCACTTCCATTGGTCCAGCTGTAAATATGGAAATCCATCCTAAAACTAAATAATACAAATAAAAAGAATAGAATGTTTGGAGCCATATGATTTTTTTTTTCTTTCACGCCAAAGCAGTCTGTTAGACGAGGGAATTTTACATACAGCTTCTATTAAATTAAATTCACAGAATTCCTGAACACCAGTTGATTCGAAAGCAATAATGACAATCCAACCATGCTTTATTTACCTGAACCCTACAGTTATAACACTCAAACCTAAAAGGTTTGTTTAGATTGTTGATCTACAAGTAAATGGGGGAGGAAAAAAGTTAGTTTAGGTAGATTCCATTTTTTGTGTCGTGTGAAATCTGGTCAACAGACTTGTTTGAGTGTTGGCGAAATGCTGTAAAACTGTGTGAAAATGTAACTCATTTTAAACAGAATAATCGGTGGGTAAGAAAACAAAGTGACCTCAGAACATGGAAAATATTTCAAACTGAAAGTAAGCAGAAAACTAAATTAGCCAGTCTTTGTAACCCTGCCTGCTTTCTGGATCTGGTCAAGCTTAGCCTTAACCTCTATGGCCTGTTTCAGGTTGTCTGTCCCTGTCCTACCTGTCCGTCTGACATGACACCACTTGTGGCTCGTAATGAGATACCAACAGGCCTATGGGGGTAGCCAAGAGTCAATCACCTTGTTTCTTGGTTAATTAGCTCACAAATAACCTTCCTCCTCTCTGTACCACTGCCAGCACGCAAACCAAAAGGTGGAACCAGAACAAGATGCTGGTAATGTTTACTGATAATGTTATCCAACTGCCTATTGAAGTATGTATTGAACAGCTATAACATCATAACCACTGAGGGGCAATGTGAGCAGTGACATGAGGGAAACCTAAACCCAAAGCAACGTTCAGCTGGGAAAACCCACATCCTGGGACTTAGAGGAATTTAACGTTGACACCTCCCAAAACATTTTTGCAGACGTATTAACCGCATCTGCCATATAGCATGCAACTGCCACTACCCATAAAGTATGTCAGAGAAATAAGGTGTTCCTCTGACCTCTGAAGCTGTTCCAAGATGCCAATCTGATGGGATATAAGTCCAATACAACATGACCCCAAAGGTTTCATTGCTATGGTCTAGGTACACAACGCCTTATGATGCCATCAGATGTTCTTTGACCCCTGATAGCTATTAAAATGTAACATTTACACTGAAAATGTATGTAAGCATAATGTTTTTAAAAAGCTAGGTACAAACGTGTATTTACACTGTGAGTTATTTGAATCTAAAAAATGTATTAAGAAATGCTTCAATTTTCAGTGAACAACAAAGAAATGTTTGTACTTAAGTGGTTCTTGTTGCGAGCTAAAGTACGAAAAGGGACCACCAAGCTACAGAACGTAAATATGAAGAAGATGACATTTTGCTTTCCTCTTCACAAATTAATGAAACGAAAAAAAAAAAAGCAGACAGAGATGGAGGCGAAGAGAGAGAAGCAGAAATAGATGGATGGACCTAGCGAGAGAGAGAGATGGAAAGTGAAGGGACAGGGGGAGCGGAAAAGAGAAGCAGAAATTAAATGGAGGGAGTGGACTGTAAAATGGGAGAGTAATTTTGAGGAGTCAAGCTGAGGGAGGGAGCGACAGAGAGATAGAGCAGGAGGGAGGAGGGATGAAGACATTTGCTAGATATGAAAGCTAACAGTCCATCCAACCATGCACGCACACACACACACACACACACACACACCAACACACGGCACTCTTGCAAAGATCCCAGAGAGAATTGTACTTTCAATTTCCAGAGCCCTAATTGCATTAGAACTGCCCTGCTCTCGTCTCCTCTCTCGCCGTTTCTGTTTCTCTGTGTCTCTCGCCCTTTATTCCCCTGCTATTTGCTTCTGACTTCTAAAGGACTGTTACATGATGCTCTGCACCTCCACTGGGCCCTCTCCATAATACTATCTCTCTCCCTGCTTGCACCTACTTCTGCCAATTTACCTTGTTTCAGATCCTTTTTTTTTATGCTCCTACTTTTTTTTTTTTTTTGTCTTCATGTTACTTCTCTTCTTTGGTCTCCTATTTTCTGTTTCTGTCAAGTAATCAATCCTGTCTATTCTTCATCCATTCTCCCTTATGTTCCGCTGTCAGGTTTAACTACTCCCCATTTCTCACCCTATTTCCCTCTCTTCCCCATCATTTCACCCTGCAAATGTTCTTTCTTTTTCCCTCTCCCCCCATTTTAATCATTATTTTATGTCAGTTGATCTGAATGTTGAAAATGTGTGTTTCAGGAGGCTTTGCTCTTTTACCCCAAGGTAACACTCTTGTGACAAGGCTCTCCTCTCCTGGTTTTGATTGCTGTTGATGTATACATGTGTGGAGCGCTCCACCCCCAGCTGCTCACATACAGCTGCTTTGGTGGCCCACGAGTACACTGTGGTTGGTATAAGCATTTCCCAAATGGGATTATATAACTAAGCACGAAGGAGTGTATACTTCAGTTTTAGATACGGTTCATGGTAGAGGGCGAGAGAGAGAGAGAGAGAGAGAGAGAAATAAGCTAAAACAATCATTCCAGAAAACTGCATTTTTGTCATTTCTTATATTGTCGGAGGCTTTCTTTCCTCTGTCCTGCAGGAGTTCTCTTATTTTTATGTGACATTTCTCCTAAATTACACCGCATTTCATTAGGTACTGTATGTCACTCTATTCACTGCTGGTATGACTTCCTTTTTTTTTTCCAAAAGAAAAAAAACTCCATATGAGGGACAGCCTCTAACAGATTGAACTAAGGTGACATTAAACATTTGTTACCGTGTGTCAGTTTCTTGAACTTGAATGATCTTTGCTTCACTTGGCTGCCTACTTTAAACTAGTGGAAACCAGAGAGAAGAGGGAAACCAAGCAGAGGATGTCCATCATGCAAAGCGCAGTGAGAAACAAACACTTAAATTCTCTACAAAATTTTTCAGCGTCGTAGGAGGGCACTGAAAAAAACAACGACTGTAAATAAACAAGCCTGGCAACATTCATCGCAAATGCAATAACGGAAACTTGGTGTTCTCAATGTTTCTTCATCAGTGCGTCCAATGAGTCGGTGGGCTGACATTAGCATTATATAAAGCCAGTTTTATGGGCATCTTAAATTTCTGAACTCTCAAATACGACAGGTCATATTCATCACAACATGCGGAATGCGCACATTCTTTTAAAAAAAACTAAACAACAAAACTAAACAAAAGCCGTGCCTCCCTCTCACCCCATAGTTTTTTTAAATCGCTTATCTAATTTAGAAGGACTGGTAAACAGCTTTATGAAACTACCCACCCATTCAAGTCGACACACATTCTCCTTCTCTTTTTTCCATTCTTCTCGACCAATGGGAGTGAGCCACTGCTTGGTATGGTAATGAACCTGCATTTCCTACTGACCCAAATACATATGCAGACACACTTATACACCGGCAATGACATAAGTGTTGATTAATTGGGGGTGTGAAGTTTCAAGTACTATAAAATGTGTGAGAGTGACTATGAGTGCAACAAGGTTTGTCTTATCTTTTGGGTTGTAGGCTTTGTTATGGCCACTTTAGGTCATTTTTTACATCACTCCTCTAAGGAAATGCGAGTTACTCTTATTCCCCACAAAACAATATAAAGCTGTGCTGCTCGTAAAACAAAAAGTGAAATCCTTTGGAGTGTGTGTCTGTAATAGATCGATTCCACCGCATGTTGCTGAATGCCAGTGCAAATTAGCAAGCAGCATTTTAGACCACTGTCGAGAGGCACGCTTAAAAGGAAACAGTAACCAAACACGTTCAGGAACAACTAAAGGAGAAATTAGAAGGTTAGAAATGCCGCTTTAATGAACAGCTAGTAAAAATGCTAAAACTATAACTGGGTTTGAGAACCGTGCTTGTGGACTGTTTCAGGTTTTATCCCGGTACTTTGTCTTCCTTCCTGACTTCCTTTTTTACTGAGCCAATCAGAGGAGGGCAAATTAAGAGGCAACTTTGCATAACCGCTTTGCTAAGAGGTCTGTATATGCACCCAAACGCACAGGCATCTTTAAGCAACAAAGATAAACAAGTGTTCTAATTAAGAATTAATTACATAGCAAAGCCTCGGAGAGAGGTCGAACTCTGTGGAGAAATAAAGAGGGTAAGAATGAATAAAGATACAGGGAGACAGTGAAGCAGCAGGAACAACAGGAATGCAAAGAGAGGAAGGAGTGAGGTGGAGGAAAATAGAGGAAGGAAGACAGGGTGTATGAAAGTGGTGATTATCTAATTAGAAAGGGGAAGGAGAGGAAAAGGGAGAAGACAGTTTTAGGAATTATTCATTTCGAGAGCAGGTTAGAGGAAGATTGCATTGTATGTTTTCCTCATTAAAATGACCCAATAAATAAACAAAGGTATCTGGAAAATGATAAATGTAGTATGCTTGAAGGAAAGAATACTAATTAACAAGGAAAACAAAATATCTAAGAGTGAATAAAACCAGCTCATTCCAGGTAGAAGGGTGTAATGATGCTTGGAGGGTAAATTAAACAACACTTTTAGTGATCACCCCCCATCACAAATTAAAATACAAAGAGAATGGGAAACATAATGCCTCCATTTTTGACCTCTTCTGACATTAGGTTTCCCTGATGGCTAATTTGAAATGTTTTCTTCATATTCTCATCAGATTTTCCATGCACCGCAGAGATAATATCCTCTATAGCAGGTAAAGTCAAATAGCCAAGCTTATATTAAAGAGCTCCATCACAGAGCACATTGTCCTTGGTTTTGAAACTTGACAAGCCCACAAACTTGCCAAATCTGACTGATTTGGTATATGGCATGTTGCATGGAGTCCATGATTGTGATCTATTTCTAATTAAATCAAACCGGTTTCATAATGAGTAATTATGATTATTCATATATAGACAGCCATCTTAAATATATCAAATAATATCCATCGAACTCAAGATTCAAAACCTTGTTCGTCTTTGCTTTTTTTTCTGTGATTTCCTTTTTCACTTTAGTCACTTTCTCCCAAAAAACTCCATCTCCCTTTCTTTGCTCTCGTCTCTACGCTAAGAGATAAAACCAAATTTTCAGCCCCCACAGGTGAAAAATTACCACTAATAATCCCTTGTTTCCTGGAGAGGGCCTCTTTCTTTTCAGAGACCGGGGCTTTAATGGATGCGTGGAATTTGGGCGAAATGTTGCACACGCACCAGAGATGTCCAACATTATTCTAATTTGTGTTACTGTATTATAAAACAGAGACAACACTGCGCTATCACATGACTGTTGATGACTGAATAAAGAGCGGGTGACTGATGGCTGAGGGGGAATTGAATCACCCGTACACACCAAGCCACAAGAACAGTATCAAAGCAAGCACATATGCAATTACCAACGACTTTTAGCTTTTAGGCAGCAGCTCTGAGAAATATCCCGTATTTTTTTTAACATGATTGAATTTGTGCTATTTCCTAAATTCTGGTCTTCAGATGTAAAATTGGTTAAACTGTAGGATGTAAAACTATGTGAAAGCTTCTGATTCTGGCTTTCTTTGAAGATGCACTTCCTTTTTTCATAATCACACTCCTTTAGCCTCCCTTCTCTGAAAGATGTAGAAAAGTTGAAGCTTTCATCTCGATGACCCATCACAATGACCCCTCTCTGTGACAGACACCTTAAACAACCAACCGATAATCAACACCTGGCCAAGAGCTCCGGTAAACAAATCAGGAAGCCAAAATGGATTGTAATAGCAGCCATTATGATGCTTTTACCTAAGGAGAGAGGCAGAAAAGAGATGAGGGGAGAAAACTTAAAATTGGTTGTGAAGATGTATGTAACCAACCATCAGTGAAGGTTGTTTGTTGCTGTGTGTGCCGGCCATGTGTTGGAATAATATTAGGTCAATGTACAGCTGTTATATTTTCTCATCAGAACTGTATTAAGGTGATAAAAATTAAAAGGTAACTGGGAAATGACTGCCTCTAAATCATGTCATTTATTTGCCAATACCTTCTCCTGCATATAACAAATTATGTTTCTAATACAAAATCCCTTACTGTTTATTCTAATGATTTATTCAAATGTAAGTGTAGTCAAAATAAAAAATATTAAATAACTCAAAAATGAATGGGAAACAGAAAATGTACTTTGATCGAAAAGTCCCATGTTTAAATATTTTTTTAGCAACTCAACACATTCCCCAGACTTCAGTGTAATGGGACAAAGAAGCATTTCATTGGTAAGTACATCGTAGTTAGGAGGCAACAGAAAACGTGACACAACTGTAAGTGTTTACAGGATAATTAATTAGTTTACCGTCTGCTTATTGTCAACATACTGTGTGTGAAGTGAATTCAAGTATGCTTAACCTTTGGTACGTGACTGAAAACGTATGATGAAATGGTGGTAATATATCCGATTAGTCATTGCAAAACATATGTTTGTGTGTGTGTGTATATATATATAACGGACTCTCTTGTCAACGGTTTCACTGGTTAAGGGATTCCTTCACCCTAACAGGTATTTTTGTATTTCTAATTTTTTGTCTCAGGGTGATTTAAAGCTGCCAAATACATAACCAGATGCACACAAGTACTGTCTAAATCTAGATTACACGCTGACTCATGATCAGCAATCCCTGCAAACTCCCAAAACCCAATTATCTTACAAATCCCCCCCAAAAAAACATTGCCAAGGTATATATATTTTCTTTTGTAGGAGGAATGTCTTGCTCTTTTCGTATCCCCACAGATAAGACACACACACACAGTGTGTGGCAACAAGGACATTTACTGTTCCCCTCCATTTAATGAAGGTAGGTATACCTCTATGTCGGACCATCGAGGTATTCACATTGTATTTTGAGGTCTGAGATAGAACAATGAAGACGGAAAATAATTAAATGCTCATCAAAACAGAAAAAGAGATTTGAAAAATGGGTTTTGCGTGCATGTACCAATCCCATCCTACTATGACTGAGGTTTCTATAACAGAACTATGTGTAGGCAGCTTGTTTCTCCCAGTCTCTCTGCACACATTAAGCTGTGGACTGACTTGACATGTGTCTCCCCACAGGAATGACACCTGTCACAATGCCACATATGAAAAAGGACGAAAAGGATTTTGTCCGTGAGTGTCCATCAGTAACTTTTTAGGGGATGACCGCAATTAAACGTGTGAGTCAGTGTCAACCTGTCACCCTGCATTGTTGTGTGTGTCCGTATAATTGTGTCATTTTGAGACCTGCAAGGGCGAAACCTGCTGTGTTGCGCGCGTGTGTGTGCGTGTGTGTGTGAGTCCGGGAGGCTTGTAACAGCGGGAGGGGATAAACAAGGTGACCTTTTCCAGCTTTGATCGCCCTGGAGGAATGGGGCAGGTTGAACATGTCAGCGACAGGGTTAGCGGGAAGGAAATGAAGGAAAAAAAGATTGAATCCATTCCAGCGTAGGAAATGTTCGCTGCTGCCTATCTCCTATGCGATCCCAGATATCTGCATGTGTCCACACACACGGCCGGTCATCGCTTACCTCGGCCAGGGGTACGATGCCCTGTATGTCGGCGTTGCTGATGTAGAGGTGTGAGACTTTCTCCGTTTGTCTGGACGCCGTCTGCGCGCCGGCTGGGTACTCCACGGTCCAGTGCAAAGTCTGGGTGGGCACCAGATTGATCACATTATCCACCTCAAAGTCCAGTTGCATCACTTCATATGAGCGACCCTCCAACCTGTAAAAACAGAAAGATAGGGGTCTTTAAACGAACCTGTGTATAATGGACCCTCCAAATATCAGAAGTACACCAGAGGTTCAGCCACTCGATTTTATTGTCTGCCTGCATTCATGAAAAACAAAATCAGTGAGACCAGGGCTTCCTTCTATTGACTGCAACTAAAATAAAATTCAACCGAAAAAAGAAATACAAATTAAAGTTCTTTCATGACGCACATCACTGTGTGGTTACCATAGAAATATATTACAGCTCATTTATAACACGTTTACATCATTTTCAATCATTACTTTTTCAGCAAATCATGTCACTTTTATTTACATACACTCGTATTAAAGTAATAATGTGTAATTGCTGTGAGTTTTATTCATTAAAATATTATTATATATACGGAGCGCTACTAAGCACTGCTTACCTCCAGCCCGGGAAAATCTAGCTGGAGGTACGGCAAGCGCCAGCGCCCAAAAAGCGCAAACGCAAAAAGCAGTCATGAAGGCCCATGGTCAACGAAGTGAATCCATTCAGTACACATTTAACATAGTTTCAAACAAATAACAAAAAAAAGGAAAAAAAAGATTTTGGTAAGAATTCACTCTACAAAATGGAGCACGTATTTAAACTCCGTTACACCTGCACCATCTTTGTCAGATGCTGAAAATAAATGTCAAATGGTGTCAGAAAGTATTTGTTTATTTGATCAAAAGGGATCATATCTTGTTTGTTTGCCCACATACTATGGAAGGAAAAGTGTTTGAGTCCGTTGGAATGTTCAACACAAAGAATGAGAACAATATGATAGCGTTCTATTTTAATAGCGCGCTCATGTTGGTTTCACACTTGTTCCGTGGCTAATTTGAGTATGAGAATAACTTGGACGGTAAAATCTTCCACCATCACAGAGCCACTTCAAAATGCCAGACTTTTTGTGCCCATTATCCAGTTACTCTACTCAGGCCAACCCAGTTGGAACACCAGCCTCCACCCTAACATATTCAGATCAGTTCTAGCCAAAAAAAAAAAAACTAAAGGAAAGGAAAAAAAACAAAAAGCCCACATCCTGCCTGTGAAAACAAGTTGCAGTGCATGGGGGAGCAGAAGCCATCATGAAAGCTCCAACTGTTGCCACGATAACACTTCTAAAGGTTTTTTTTTTTTTTACTTCTCCCAGAACCACGTTTAATCAAACAGACTGTGTACGGATAAATCACCCTGATTGATCGTCACACAGAAGATACTGAATGATTTCTCCTTGTTAAACCGCTGACCCTACAACTCATCTGGATGGAGTAAACATTTCTTTTGGAATGTTTTGTGAATCAGAAATGATATGATAAGAATAATTTTAAGGTTACAGGTCTCATTCTAAAAGGTTTATTAACATGATGGACTCACATTTACTTGTGTCTGACATTTGTACTTGCAATCTTTAAAAGCTTTTTTTTCTTTTTTTTCGTAGATTAAAAATATGATGAACTCTCGATATTACAATCCACTTGTGTCAACGTGTCAGTGATTCAGCTTGAAGATTTTACCAGGAAAAGCACTTTATCTAAAAGGCAAAATTATTCTCTATTTTTCAATTCATACCCTGACTCGAATGCAAGGAAACGCGTCTTTCATCTTTATATCTGGGGTTCCGGCTTCACATCGCACCTTTTCAGCTTTTCAGATTTCCATTACCGGCTTTGCTCCTTTGCTTGTCAGACATCAGTCATTTACATTCTTTTCTATCACTTTTTCCCCAACAGAAATCTTGTTTCTCTCTCTCTCTTTTGCGCTGCGTTGGTGGGGTCATCCCCAAAAGTAATGAATCTGTGATCAGACTCAGAATGAATATTAACATGCCGAAAATGGAGTCGAAAATCAACCTGAAATACGGTAACCGCTAACAGTTCAGAGAAACTTATGTGGGGGTAAACAACAAAAAAAAAGAAAACGGCTGTAAATTGATTTTCAACGTTTTAAAGCTGTCAGCCTCATGTGGAGACACAAAGATATAAGGGAGATAAAGGTCATGACAAAGCCAATACCTGAGGGTCCGTTATACCTGCTGTGTCTCTGTACTGTACTGCAAGCGAGGGAGAG
>CAJRST010011112.1:18748604-18797492 GCA_907169785.1 Menidia menidia | reverse complement strand
ATGGATGGATGGATGGATGGATGGATGGATGGATGGATGGATGGATGGATGTCTTGTGAATCACAGTACCTCCTTAGTGACCATACTGCCTTTGCTGAATAACTTTTGACCCATTCCCCTACAACTAATTAGATTTTTTATATTGAAAAATTTAGCATTTGCATTTACATTTAAATATTTAGCAGATGCTTTCATCTAAAGCAGTTTACAAGGGTACAAGAGGATTGACGGTTGGGTAAGTTTTAAACAACAATTTACAATAAACAGTTAAGGTATCAGGGGTCTGCTGCAGGGAGGAGGCAGATCTGTAGGCTGGCTAAGTAGTGCTGAAGAGGGGTGAGAAGAGAGGGAAGTTAGAGATGAGTATAGTTAGATTTTACAAGAGATGTTACCTCTCTACCTTTAAGTTCCTTAAAGGTAGAGTTAATTAAACCATCTTCTCTTTTTTATTTAAGGAACTTAAAGGTAGAGTTACTCTCCGTTAAACTATAAGATTACACTGATCACACAAAGAGACAAGTATCTTTTGTTTTGTGGTATTCCCTCATTTGTTTTTGTGTTTTGTCGAGTTAAAATGCATCAAAGAGAGGATAAAGTGCAGAGGAATATCAGTTGACCGGTCTTATCTCTACAGGCCTCTGAAATCCCTCTTCTGTTAACATCTATCTAACTGAACGGCTGCTTGCTTTTCATTTTGTGTTTTTTCTGCTTCTCTTTATTATATTAGTCACAGATTAACAAATTACAAGTTAATAAATTAATCTAGTTTAAAAAATAATTCACCGTAGACAGTGGACCAAAGCACTGTTGGTTTAACCAATCACAAAGTTTAAAGGTTTTAGTGGTTGCACTTTTGTTGAGTTTATTACTACACAACGCATATACATTTAAAACTAATTTAATGTAATCAATAAATTATGAAAATAGTTAAGATATTTGCTGAAACCAACTCACTGAAAATCAGTAACATGGTGAAGAGTGTCAAGAGGCTTTTTTCCTGTCATAATAACTGAAACTGTAGAGGTAGAAAAAAGAAACCTCATTGCCTCAATCAAGTTAAGATGTAATGAAATAAGCAAATTATAGGCATAAAAAGGGAATTGGAGGTAGAACTAGAGGGGATATTATACAATTAAAGGGATGAATAAGAGACGGAGAAAAGATGAAGGAAACAGAGGGGAAGGAAGAGAATAGAGCAGTCAGAGACAGTGATTGAATGTTGTTATTGTGGTTGCAGGGGGAAAACGGAGAGAAAGCATCAAGGCGTTTTCTTATCGTGTTGCGGATGGTGTTAATGTGTTTGTGTGGCAGTGAAAAAAGACAGAAGGGTGGAGAAAAAGGAAAGAAAAAAGAAGGGAAATAAATCCTTCAATGCCCCTTTCCCCAAATCTCTGGAAGAAGGATACAGATAGGAGCTAAAAGCTGGAGACTATTTGGTTAACCTACTGCGCAAGTTTTGACTTTATATCATTCCTGTGTTTATTGCTTTATCAATCCTACTGTACACCATTATGCAAGCTGTAATTATCCATGTTTCTCACATAACTGCAGATGGTGTACATGAAACTTCCCTCAATAATACAATACTACAACACACTGCCTTTTCAATTGCATATACACTTTTTATTCAGATGATTTTGCCATACATCTTTCTAATAGATGGCTATTCTGTAATCAATACTGAAAAGGAATGTACTTCCTACTGACCACTCAAAGTGCTTATACATGCATGCCACATTCCCCCATTTGCTCACACTTAGCTTCAGGGTGCTTTGATACCCTATCACACACATTTGTACACCAGTGAATGCATCCGCTGGCTTTATGATTGGTAGGCAATCCCACTTTTTCCCTAAACCCCAGCCAACTCAGCAGATACTGTAAAAGTTTCACAAGTCACAGTTATCGCATGTATGAGATACAAAAATAGCATTTAAATAGAGAAAAAATAGAGAAAGGAACCCCATACAATTGTACACAAACAAAATATGATAACAAAATAAAAAGTGGAGTGTGTAGACAAATGAGGGGTGTGCCACTGAATACTGAGAGAGGGGACAAAAATGAAAATGAATAACCTATCTCCATAAAAGTAACCATTCCTCTGAAGGTGGGAGCTGGGCAGGTAAAAGACAACAGCAGGAGAATGGATGGGACTGATTGAATTTATAGGAGCTGCTTCCTCAGATCGATGCCACACACACACACACACACACACACCTACACACACAAACACACACACACACAAAGAAGTAGATACAGAGATGGCAAGAAAAAGATAGGAAATTCATGCTGGATGAACAATCGCCATCTATTAATTCTTCATGCCTGATTTTTAAAGAAAAAGCAGAAATGAAAATATTGATAATAGCTTAATCTTTTAAAACAGTTCAGCCAGACAAAATGTGAACTTTTTAAATCACCCCTTATCTAACTGGTTCATATGCATTATTTGGAAGCTGAGGGGAGCTGACACCCCACCCACTTAAAAAATTCCTGCAAATAAATGAAATGGTTAGTGGTCCGTTCACTCAGCTTTATTGGGGGCATGAACAGTCAAAGGAAAAAAAATGACCTGAAGAAATGTAAGATTTTATGCCTTTGCAGATGTGAGGTGAGGGTTGTAGGACCAGAGAGACATGGGGTACAAAGAATCCAGTAAAAATAATTTCATAATAGACATAACATATAGCGAGACTGATGCAGATAACTGTAAATCAAACTTTAGAACCAAAACATCAAAATCCTAGTCACTGTAACATAAAAATAAATAAATACAAAGACCAGAAAACTGACAAGGGGAGTGAGAATGAAAAAAGCAAAAGGATGAAGGACGAAGAAAAGCAAAAGAGACCAGAACACAGGGGAAAGAGACGTAGGGACCTGACAATGAATGAATGAACCAGGAAGTTTTAAAGGAGAAGAAAATGGTTAGTGACTGCGAGCAGGTGAGACAGGGAGCACAGGTTCAGGGAGTTAAACTGATGAGGAAAGCCTGAGGACACTGTGTCAATGTGTTTCTCTTGTTTTCTCATCAGATTTTTTATTTGAACAAATATAGGCCATTAACATTATTTCAAGCAATAGCTGGAGTTTATGAAAATTATCTGCACCTTAAGTAAGATCAAAAACAGTCAAAACACCTAACATTGGCAACATTGTTTTCCATTCCATGTGATGTATCAAGTAGTATTCAAAGATGCTAATGGTGTTTGTTGTTTTTTGTTGTTAATCGTATTTACAATTATTACGTTACGCTACTTTTCGATGATATTATCAACACAGCAAAAGTCCAAACAAATCTGAACCCGAAAAGTGCTCATGTGCTGTGTGGTTGCATAACTAACTGTGATCAGGTGCGTGTTACAATCATTCATAAAAATGTGTCCAAAACCCATTTGTAGTGCATCTGGGGCAAAGTAAATTGACCAGATATGGTTTAGAAAAGGAGGGTCACCATGAACATCACCTAACAGAGTGTCAATAAACTGGTGTTAATCAATTTGAGATGGTAAGAAACTGATTATTTAGAGACCATAAAAATAATCCTTATATCAGTAACAGAAAAGCAGTCTCAAAACTGGACACTATATTTCTACAAATCCTTAACAAAACAGTTTTAATGATTGGAACACCTGCTGAATGGACCAGCATCTTATTAATTAGATTAAATTCCAAAATACTATATTTATGCCGGAGGGAAATTAAATAAAGTGTAACTGAATGGATTAGACGAATGACAAAAATATCTATATTCTGTATTCTGCATACTAAACAGCATAAATCTCATTTACATTATTTCTAAGTTTTATGACAAGGATTTTACAAACAAGAATGTATAATATTGCTAACTAAGTTGTATCAGAAATGTTAAGACTGTGAAGTACGGGGGTGGCAGTCTGGTCTTATACAGTTAATTCTTGAAACTGAAAATAATATTTGTCATCATGTGCAGAAGCCATCGTTTGCCAATACTTTCATTTTATGAGTAATAGGAACATCGAAGTTTCAAATGACCTCGTTAGATGCACTCGGAGATGTTTTGTATAACCCATTTAACTAGGTATGAATCCTTTTTGCACATTGACTTAGGTAACCAGGTGTATCTGAATGTAAAGGGGTGCATAGCTGTGACAGGGAAAGAGGAAAAGTAGTTGAAAATAAGTGCTGATGTGTTGTATCAGCAGAAAAAGGTAGAGTTACTGTTGGCATGCTGGTGCTTCGGTCTTAGTGTGTGTGTGTGTGTGTGTGTGTCTGCCATCTACTAGCACTCTATAATTCTCCCAGCACACGTACTTTGTGTATGCTATAGAGGGTAGCAAGACGGGGAGTGTCAGCATGTGCTTCTCAAAGTCAAGGAAGGATCTTTTATATCAGTTGAATATAGGCTGCCATATCATCAAATCTCATCTGAATACCTCTATTCCATCTCCAAAAGTCTATCCAAGTGGTTCATTCTTCTTTTTGAGGCAATTGTGTGTTTTCTCTGTATATTCAAAACAATACTTTACTTTATGTGCATCCATGATGCCATAAGCCTTAGATGGATTGATGTTTTCGCTCATATTTAAGCGTAATGAAGTCTTTCTGTTTGTCGTTGCCCTTAGGTTGCTATCAAATTAAGATATTCCATCAAAGACGGGAAAATGGAGATGGCTGTTATACAGCAGCTGAAAACAGAGGCAGAACTGATGGCGGGAGCAGTGCTGTGACGTTTACCCATTTAGTACAACTGTGTCTTTAAGAAAGGACTCTTTCCCAGCCAGAGAAACCGTGACTCGGAAGGAGCCAATATTTCTAAAGAAACATCTTTGACTTTGAGAAATAATAAGTGACTGTCTGCATGGATCATAAGTGATTAATCTTGGTTATATGCTTTGCTTGAGGGCACAGTAACCCCGCACATCAGCATGACAGATTGAAAGTACGAACATAAATCCCATTGTCGGTGCAAGGGGTCGTATACTCTGTCAGCAGTAACAGAGCAGCAACATCATTGTTTCTTTCTTTTTCAGCCGACTCGTGAGTTTTCGCCATATGTTGACGGAATAGAAATCTTAAGAGGATGATTCTAATCCACGGCATTCGACGATATTATTATCGGGCTTACTTTTCTTCTTTGTCAATATTGTCAAATGTAGTTCACTCTGCTAAGAAATAATTTGTGTATGTCTGCTTCTTAAGCTCTCAAATAAAATGGTGGGATGTTAGAGTTATCTGGCATGGTCCTATGGCATTCTGCTACCAGGGTTTATTCGATCTAATTTCCTGTGTGACACATCATTATCCTCAAGCCCCGCTCTCTCTAAAAGCACATTATCAGTCACTTAACTCCTTTTAGCAAAGCACTGGTTATCAATGAACATGCATGAAATGTCACTAAATGGCCTAGTTCATGCCCTCTTTGTGACTGTGGCTTCCCTGTAAATGTCCCCGACCAGTAGCTGGGATTTCCTAGCGTGCTAATCAGAGCAGAAAAAATGTTTAGCTTTAGGGGGTCACTTTAGCTCCACTTTTTTCTCTCTGTCGGCTTGCTCGTGTTTCATAAAAAAAAGAAAGAAACATTTTAAATTCTTAATTCGATTGTGGAAACTGCATTAGCGACTCACTTTAGCTCAATTCACGTAACCCTGAAAACGGGCTTTAACCGTCAGTGTCAAGGACTGAATAAATGAATCTACTCAACAATTTAGCTCAATGGTAATGAAAGAGGGACGGCACAGTGGCGCGGTGGTTAACGCCGTCACCTCACAGCCAGACGCTTCCTGGTTTCCATTCCCGTGGGAAAACAGGACCTTTTTTGGATGGAGTTTGAACGTTCTCCCGGCGTGGGTTCTCTCCAGGTACTCCCGCTTCCTCCCACCGCCCCAAAATCATGCACGTTAGGCTAATTGGACACTCCAAAATGCCCCCAGGAGTGAATGTGAGTGTGTGTGTGTGTCCGGGGTGTACCCCGCCTCCTGCCCATTCTCAGCTGGGATAGGCTCCAGTGACCCCGCTGGGAATAAGCCAATGGAAAGATGGGTAATGAAAGATTAACTCAGGTCTCTAGATAAAATAACAGCAGCACATTGCTTCGATAGATATAGTTGAAAATCTATTAAACTGTGCTGGTTTACTAAGTAGGTTGGACTAACAGGCTGTGTCTCTAATGTTGGTGTTGATACATTATAGACAGTTCCCCCATTTTGAAACATAGCAGGCTTCTGAGCTGGACCCCATGGGCAAACTGTAGTTTCAGTTGCTCAAGAATTATATTCATTTACATCATAATATTTAATTAATTACTCTATGATCAGGTGAGATCATGGCTAGGTTTAAGAAACCTTCACACCAACAACAACAAATCCTACCAAATCTCCAAAGTTTTTCTAATACAAACTCAAAGGCATGTATCCTTGCATAATTTGCATAATTAAAATCCTATGACGCCTAAAAAGTGAGCACAGATGATTAATACATATGGGAATGGGCTACTAATTTGCAATTTAGACATTCCCAAGGAACATTAAGTATCATTCTTAGTGACCACAATGAAATAGATAGTATTTTCAGTTTGAAGTATGGGATGGATGTAGGTGATATGCACCACCTCTTTTAAATGTATTTCCTAAAGAGTAAACTTTCTCGCATTCACTGGAGTAAATAAGCATGATTTAAAGATTGTGAATTCCAAAACAACTGGCTGTTCCAGTCAATTTGTGCTCTGGAGAAAAAAGGGATACTTTCTGACAGGTTGAGAAATGCTGGCTGCAAATGTTTGTGTCCCCGATGCAACTGTTGTGAACAGAGACAAAACAGCGTCATATATACAGCAGTAACTGGGTATCACCTCAGTTATCTGTTAAGTAAAAACCTGATGGTAGCACAAAATATTACCTGCTCAGATAGGTGATACAATTTCAAAGACTGGTAAAAAGAATCCTCCATCATCTTACTAAAGAAAGATTAAACATCACTAGATTTTTAAGAGAATTGAAAAATCATGTAACAAATGTTAGTCTTTTTCATCTTAGCCACAATGGTGTTAAAATAACTGGGATTTAATTTAAAAAAAAAAACATATAGCGTATATAAAAGATTGGAGGTGCAATGGATTTAAGGACTAAATGTATTAAATAATGTTAAGATAACAGTTTTTTAATTTTCTAAGTGGTAAGCATGCTGTTATTTTTGGGTGAAATCGATCTTAATAAGCAGTACTGAGTGAGTGTGCACCCCTGTGTCAGGGGGATACAATTCTTATGAGCTCTGGCTTCCTTGTTTGTTATGATAGAGTGTGCAATGCATCATGGATAACGTAGGTATTGAAAATGCAGGTACTGACAGCGAGACGTGCCATTGCAGGGCCCATAATCTGAGGAAGACTACGTTCAAGTTTTGTTTCTTTCTGCAAATATATGTTCAGTAAAAGTGTTCTTTTGAACTCGTTTGAGCACATCACTGAACTAGAAAAACTATTCTAAACGCTGTATGAATGTATTTGTCACTATATTTGAATGCAGGTGAGCACAACAGAACTTATTATGATGAATTTTATTATATCAAAATCACAGGTCAAATGTGAAAAAAAAAAGATTCAGTGTTTTTTCAGTTTTTATGTCAGGATCATGTAATGGTTAAGCATCCTCGTGTGTTAAACTGGGAAAACTGAACCATATGCAAAAATCTCAAGGTGTCAAATGAAACAATTTCTCAGCAAGTCCTGTTATCAACAGTACATTTGTTAGGATTTGTTGCCTCTTCATTTTCAAGATCGTACATCCATTTTGCTTTGAATGACAGCTACAACTGTTGAGCCAAGCCTAACAGTCATCAGCGCAGTGCCAAGAAAGATCCTTGTGAGATTAAACCTTGTTAAGATAAGTAAGTAGCTGCTGTTGATCAATATCACAGACAGTTATCACTAATACAGACGGACGTGAGATTGACAAATGATTACGCGGTTCCCTAGAAACGGCTGTATGCAGCTCACTTTCAAAGTGATCATCATTCAGCTTCACATTTGGAAGCACTGTTTTTTTTACCCTTTTGTTTAAATTCTTTTTATTGGACTTTCTGTTTCATTGAAGGGGAAAAATTGCAGCAATCACTTAACACAAAACCACACCTTTGTTTCTGCCTCATTCTAATGCAGCCCGGTGCTTCATTTTCACCCCTGTATCTGACAGTTTTTCATTGGATCCGACACCGAACGTAACGGGTAAAATCCGTGCCTCAGCAGCGTTAGGTTGAGAGGAGCAGCGAGATAAGGAGGGAAAAAATAGTGAGACACCAGCGAAAATAGCACAGAATGGGGAAGGAAGACAGATGATAAAGTAAAGAAAAAGTTAAATAAAAAGGAAAGAGAAATGCTTGTTAGCGCCTCGCCGGTGCAAATAAATATAAGATGACACACCTGACTGATAATTAGTCTCAAGAGCATCGGGGTCTCTGTGCGTACAAGAGAGAGAGGGTTTGGGTCTGCGTTAAGGTTTGTGCAATTTCACACACTGGGAATGTGACTGTGTGTGTGTGCGTTTGTGTAATAGAAAACAGGGCAGGGGCCTTTGCATGTGTCCAGGCTAATGGGTATCCTGGCACACATAATCAGGACCGTTAATCACAGACAGGAGAGAGATATAGACCCAGAAAAAAAAAAAGAAAGAGCTTTCCACCGATATGAAAATGGGGTGGCGTGGAGTGAGGGCAGTTGAAAAGTGGTTGAAAAGTCAATAGTTCCAGAGAGGGAGGGTGAAAAAAATGGTGAACTGGGACAGGGGTGTCATTTCATTTAATGGGTGACCCATATCATCTCTAATGTGTTGTTATTTTTTTCTCCTTTGGCAGTAAGCACTTCGGTGGACCAGAAAAACCTTAGCATTTAATGATGTGGAAAAAGAAGAAAATAGATTCAAAAAGATGCACAAAAATGAGATAAAAATTGTGGCATGCAGGAATGGCTACGGATTGTACTAAGTGTAAGTGGCCCGAATTCAACCAAGCACAAAAACAGTGTTTGCTTTTAAAAAATTATGTTTGCTTTTTGCTCATTACATCCGGGCCAACTTACTACTGGAATACAAATAAAGTCAAAACATTAGTCATTTCTAAAGGTTTAAAGAGGCACCACCTATAGCTCCTCATTAGTTCTGTTATTCCTGTTATGTTTGGTGGAATTTGAAGTTATTGGAGAGGACGAAGAAATGTAAGTGTGAGGAGTGGAATTTTCATCTGAGCATAAAGTTCCAGAAGGTGGTTTGTTTCACTGTAACCAATAAGAAGTATCATGAAAATAAACATCATATTTACGTAGATCGTTTTGCAGACGATTAAAGCTGCTAACCAACTACTGTTTTACTAAAGATGTAATCTATCACACACTGGTACAATTGGACACTTCTTTAATGAATTTAACCACTTCATTAACCAAATTTAGCCAATTTAGATCCATAACCGAACCAATGAGAGTGACAGTACTACTTTTAACATGTTTTTGTTTTTAGTATTTTCTGGTACAAGGCAAACACATCTTACAGACTTTTGCTTCGATTTTGAGGAAGTCTAAGAATAATGTAGATTAATTCAAGTTGTGAGCTGCTCTGTGTTGGAAATAAAATATACTGGAAAACATCTGCCTTTTAATTGACTTCCCTTTTGAAATAGATGCTTATATCTTCCGTCACACACGTAGATTGTACATTTTACAGTGAATTGCATGTCCTCAAATACTGCTTATTTGACCTGCAATGTCATCAGGGGATTATTGCTGTTGGTTCTCCAACAGAGCACATGTAAAAGGCAAAAAAACATTCTGTATGCAATACGATTTGGTGTTTGTTACGACTGTGGTATCTCCACTCATTTGCTATTTGTATAATAAGATCTAAAATTTCAAAGTACACAAGTGTCATATCATACGGCAATCTCTTGTTAATTAATTTACATTGCAAAGTTAAACTCATCTTCAATATCTCTAATTACTTAGCCAAAATGAGTCCTATATAGGCCACATGAACACAAGTAAATTCACACTGTAGTACAGTGTAACAGATCAATCTTGTTTTCCACAAAGCAAAAAAAAAGTTTGGGTTAAGCATTATGCCTCCGTCATCAGTTTCCATCAATAGCTGAAGCCCTAGCCGCATTTCACGCGGTGTGAATAAAAGAAATAATGCGTGAGTGTGTTTTTGGATGAATGTGTGTGTGGGGGGTGGGGGGGGTGTGTGAAAGGCAAGGTAATTAGGTAATCAACAGCTGTGGCTGACAGACAGGAAGCAGCTTGTTAAGAAACTGAAACTGAGATGGAAAGAGATAATGAGAGTTGGTAAAGTAGGATGGGCAACGCATAAACAGAAAAGGTTGAGGTAAAAAAAAAAAAAAAAATTGCGCAGAATAAGATTGGAACAGGAAAAAGAGAAAGGTCTATGGATTGAAGGAGTGAGGTAACATGCAGTGGCAAAATCAGATGTGAGGACAGCTGTTGTTGTCGGCAACGAAACACGTGTAAATCTTTTATTGGCAGAAAGAACCAATTATAGACAGCTTGAGGGGAAGGAAGTTTTTCACTGTCACACCACGGAACACAACAAACCGACGTGTGGCGGGAAAATTGTTTCGCTCTTTTTGTTTATTCCCTTTTTCAATGTCAAACATCTTTTTTTTCCCCCCTTTGGCCGTGATGGCATATTCAGTTGTCATGGGACAGAAATGCTAAGAGGTTCAATTTAAATTTAGCAATATTCAAGGGCAAATACTGGCTCTCAAACTTTTCTAAAATTTGATCCTTGATCATAAAAAAAGTCAAACAACATTCAAACATCATTCAGTCTGTACATGCATGATTTTGGACTGTAAAAGGAATCTGTGATACCCACGTGAATTCAGACATACGTAGAACATGCAAACTCCAAACTGGCAACATGTTTCATAAATAATTGGGGAAACTTTCCTGTCGCCTGAAGGAATTACATGCGACAGACAAGATAAGTATTTTTGATCTGCTATTATTAGATATCTCCAAGTAGAGCATCTCTTCTTTTTATGTCATCCCAGCTACTTCATTTACCAGACCTTTACTTAATCGTTTATTACATAATCTATAAGTTGCTTTAAATTCCTATAATTCCTCAGCATGACAGATCATTTGTCCAGAAGGACACATTTTGATGTCTAAACCCATTGCCTCACTCCCACATGCCTGAAATTATCCATATCATTTTTCAAATATGTCCAAAAATGTGCCTTATTGCTAATGTTTGATTTTTGTCCTTAGAAATTGATATATTTGGCTGATGGCTAAAATGAAAAGATTATTACACGGCATCTCTGTAGGTTCTTGTCTGATTTTTACATGTATAGGTGTGTGTGTGTGTGTACGTGTGTCTGTGTAATAGAAAAGACACAACAGGAAAAAAAAAGTGGAACAGAGGGAATTATGTGTTTTTGGGCGGCAGTTACACAAGTTTGTTTGGAATAAATAAATACAGGAACTAGGTCAATAAAGCCTTGGAAGAAGAAGCATGTCACCAGAAACATGTGATCTTATCAACAGGAAACCCAGGGGATAGATGCCTTAACACGGTGATGACAATTTGATTGACATTTCGTCTTCTGGAAGCATTATATAAATGGATTTTAAGATGCAACCTTGAGGCTAAAGCCTATCTCATTTCCACTCCCTGCAGCTCCGAAAGCAAACCACGACGCATCAACTCTTAACCTTTGTCATTTCCTTTTTGTGTCTCCTTTTTCTCTCTACATCATTTCCCCACTGGCAGAATGTTAAGAAGACAGGTGTTCACAGGAGCCTCAAAGCAAAAAAACATCATTCCATCGACCAGATCTACTCTCTCCTTCCATCCTCATCTTCCCCTCTGTCTGTCTTTCTCTTTCTTTTCTTCCCCCTTGTGTTGAGGCATGGAAAGAAAGCGGGCAAGCTTCCTTCCCCTTATCCTTTACCCCCCCCACCCCACCTCTCCCCAGAGTCCTAATACACATTTGCTTTTCCCCTATCTGGATCCTTCTGTCTTCCTCCTTATTGCTTTCTCTAATCAAAGTTCACATGTTGATCATTCCAACATTAGCACGGCACATCCATCCTTTTCTCTTGGCTAACATATTTGAGCGGTGTATTTTTTCTCTTATTCTCAAGGGGCCATACATTCATAATCTTGTTTTTTCTCATCTCCTTAGGGGTTGGTTTGACTGAGCCTAAAGAAATGGGCAAAAAGCCATAATAACCATGCTGAAAACCCCAGTAAATAGCATTACTGCTCATTGGTAGTAACCTATTGGTAGTAAATATGAAGTGGCATGCTAATTTTTATTTCAGACTCACAAGACTAAAGACTACTTAAAGGGGGACGCTGGCTTTTAGATGCTGAAGGTGCCATGTCCTTAGATATAGTGTTTTTGTACCATAAACTATTCTCCTTCTGCTCCTTTCTCTTCGCCCATTTCAATAAGGGCCAACAACAAAATAGTCCTTCCGAAAGTTTCTTCCATCCTCTCCTCACTTCCCTCCCCCCCCCCCCCCCCCCCCCCCCCCCCCCTCTGTCCCCCCTCCCGCCTGCGTCAGGCAACTTTTTTTTATCCGCCGTCTTTCCTCTCCCTCTTTACGTTAGATCCTTTTAGTCTCCTCTTGGGAAAAATGGAGGAGCTCGGTCCCCTCGGTCTGTTTGTGTCGTTCGTTCATTTGTGCACGCTCGAGAGCTCCTAAGTCAAGGACACGAGCTCGGGGTTTTGATTTAGACGATGAAAAGAACAGCAGCAGCGCTGGGACCCCGGAGTTCCCGTCACCTAAAGGAGTGGAAGGAGGGCGGAATGAAAGAACCGAAACGACTGGAATAGGGAAAGCAATGGAGGGCAAGTTGTGTGAGTGTGACAGAGCGGCAATACATAAGGGACGCGGTGAGGAAAAGAAATGGGAATAAGTGAGCAAGCAGAGAATAAAACATGGAAAAGAAGGGTGGGAGCAGACTGGGATACCTCCAAAATTTGACACCGCATCGCCAACACACAAACACACGGTCGCCTGCGTAAGGTAGGAGGAGTCGGCGTTGGTGTCGGCCATGTTGCTCGCTCTTTGACACCAAACATCTCTAAGGAAAGGGACTCGAACATGCACAGTCCACATAGGTCGCCTTAATTAGCCGCGCATCCCGCTTCGCTAGCCCCCCTAGGGGGTTTAACAGGGCCACTGAGGGTGAGGAGACGAAGAATGGGGGGAGACAGAAGGGGAGGGGGGAGTGGGAATAAGAGAGGAATGGGTAGCAGAGCAAAGGGAATAAACCAATGGGATTGAAGGTTATTTAAAGCTTGGCCTACAAAAACATTCAGGAAAAACTAGTGTGTGTGTGTGTGTGTGTGCATGGATGCTTAGGCCCAGACGCACACATAAATTTGATTACATCCATGAAATGTGACACGTACGCATGTGCGATTACAGCACGGTCAGAATGAACCCGGCGTTCCAATAAAATCCCAACGTGCGCACGCTCGCACTTGTGTACAGTAACGTGCACGCATGGAAGTGCTCAGGTGGCCCGGGTCATTTTGGTGAGTGACAGAATGATGCTACATAGTGACTGTACACATAAACCCCATCCATATCTGCGAGTCCTAATTAACCAGCTTGGGTCATTGTTCAGGGCCATGATATAAAGAACATAAAAGCACTCACCAAGTCCCGTGTAATGAACTGAAATACTGCCTTCATTTCACTGAATCATGTATCTTTATGTCCCTGTTCAATCATTTTATTGGGGATTTTTGTCTTGATCTTTTTATCGTGCGGGATAAAATATCACAACACAATACTTTGTGAAAATGTTGTGTTTGACTGAAAGCCTAATTATTGTAAGAAAATCCAACAAGTATAAACACTATCAACAAGTACTTTTATGGACTCTGTTTTATACTTAAACATGTGATATAGTTGCTGAATAAATGTTTGCTTGGGACCTTACTTATTTTTCTTCAGTGAAAACATGCTAGAAAAGGCCAAAGACAGTATCCTGCTGTCAACCTTTTGCAAAACAAAACTAAACAAAAAAGACCACAAACCCAAAGAAACAGAGAAGTCAATCTGCAAGCGATTTATGGAACGCAAGGTGGAAAAGTGGAAAACGGAAGATGAGGAAAAACAAATTCTAAAGTCGGAAGGGAGAAAACTATCAGTGATGCTTCGGGGCACTGCAAAGCAACCTGAAACGGTTATTTGAAGATACGTGCGTGTGAACGCTTATTCCCTCTATTTTTTCTGCAATCAAGAGAAGACAAAAAAAATACGGAAAGGAAAAAAGGGGCGATAAACACAGACTATTATCATTGGGGTGGTTATTTCATCTGCTCGTCTGTTTGAGGCACCCCACAGACTCCGTGAGACTGTGAGCATGATTGTATGCGTTTTTAGATTGTTTTCGTGTTTCGGGGATAAATTCAAACTCAATGATGTTGGTGTTGAATTGCTGTGCACGGATTTCTCAGGTAAGCTGAGAAATGGTGGTGTGTTATAAGCTGACGTCTCCAAAATTCCTTCAATTCCCCACTACATATGTTTCATATATATATATATATGTGTGTGTGTGTGTGTGAGAATATATATTATTTTATTTCTTAAAAAGAGGGACTGTGATATTTGTCAAGTTTCCTTTCATTTCCTTTCTTCAAACCTTGCTCACTTTTGTTCTCATGCTTTTCTCTTTCACTTGTTGGCAAACATCCACTGTTCGCTTTTTGTTCAAAATCCCTTTTTCTGTGTGTTTAATTCCCAGGCGTGCCGAGTGGGACTGCAGACATCTTGGCCCCAGCCTTTGTAGTCTGTCTGTGTATGTGTGTGTGTGTGTGTGTGTGTGTGTGTGAGGAGGGGGGGGGTAACCAAGGGAAACAGCCAGGACTCAAAGGCTCCCTGTACAGCACTTAACCTCGGCCTCGAGGTCTTCATCTTTTTTCACTTCCATACAAACACTTCAAACAAACTTGATCTTCGTTTTTGTGCGAATCTATTTGTGTATGTTGATTTCTGTTTGTCAATACTAAAACATCTCATCTTCCCAGGTAATAAAGCCTATGAGCTCACACCTCATTTATGCAGACAAAAACAGCACAACAGTCGCTACAGTGAATACAACATGTCGGTGTGCGTGTTCAGTTCAGTCAGGGTAAACATTACAAGCCTTGCAATGCACACATTAAGTTGTGAATAAATAATTCATTGCAGTTATAATTAGATTTCAGTACTTCTCCTTACACAGAAAGCAGTGTTGAGTTTGATTTTATTACAGATCCGTATCACAACATTATGGCCTATCAACACTGTACTTAAATACTATATCAGTGGGAATTAGAGCATTTGCAGTTTGCACAATATATTCAATCCCAGGACATTTTTGAGCACTAAATATTGGATCATAATAGCAGTGTAGCGTTCGTTTATCGGGAAAGAAATACATGTTCTAGCTCTGACCGCCAGAAGGCGTGTTGCAAACAGAGAATGTAGTTTAGAAAAAAAATAAGCTACTCCTGCATCCAAAAATCTAATCTTTCTGATATGAAATGGGGAAAAAAATCCTCCAGTTGTAAGCAGGCATTTGATTGGGAAAGATGTGCATGCATATGTAACAGCATGATGGACTTATTCTAAGTGGTTCAGACTTTAGGATACTAATATGTAACAAATCAGTCATTCAGAACATCACATTTATCGGTGCTTATCCTGACATGTCAGAAAGCTCTGGTGTCATTTAAATATAAATTGCTTCCCTCAAAATGAGCATATATTTTGATCAGAAGTTTAGCCGTTTTTTAACATTTCATTTGATATTTGACGGAAACTATTGGCAGTTACAGTTTTTTTCTGCTTTGTAAACAGGCCCTAAGAAAAGTGCAAGCGTGCGTTGTTTGTCTCTTATGAGGCGTGGGATAAGCTCCAGGCCACGTGTAACCCTGACCAAGATCAAAGTGGGTTTGGATGGACGCACGGAAAATAAATCGAGAAAAAGTTCTAACCGCAGTGGCGCCTGTGGCAAGTCTAAACTAAGATTAAAGTGATAGGTAAGTCTTTGGCTGTTCAAAGACTGTGTCTTTTTAATTCCAAGTCCTACAATTTTTACAGATTTCCTGAAACTTAATATTTATTTTCAATCCTCAGAGGTAAATCTGATATTAAAGTTTCATTCAATTTTTTGTCAGATGTAAAAAAAACAATATGATGCTTCCTCTGTTGATGAAGTTAATTCTATGATATTGTACGTTCAAAAATGGTTCAGCTAAATAAATATTTTAAATATTGCTAAAGAAATATTGTAATAACTGTGGTCTAAACCTTTTCTCCCCATAGATGCCTGCAAGTAAATAGCACAAGATTACAAAAAAACTGAACACTGTGTCACACACCACAGAGGCAAACACACACAGTAGATGAATACTATGTCTATGAATGGAGTGTGGACAGTGCATTACCCCAGTTCTGGTATTGAATGGACACCATTAACAATGCTAATCTATAGAACTAATCATAATCGTAAAGAAGAGTGCTGCTCCCATTCTGGTCGCATCATCATCATAACATCATGGCACATTTTCCTCATTTTACCCACCACACAAAATTGAGGTCATTCTGAGCATGATCTACTTTTTGTTAATATTAACAAAATAGACTATAAACAGAATGTAAAAATGAAGAGACCAATTTTACTAATGAGGCAATACTCGTGAGATTCTTTAGAAATTGTTGATGGCATCAGTAACAACTCTGAACATCAGCAAGGTCACACCTGCACAAAAAAAAAAAAGGTTTTTGATAAAAACCGTTATAGATAGAAGAGCTGCACCATATGCTATTTTCTCATATCATCTATTTACTCATTTTCTCTGGCTTTAACCAATCAACTCTTGTAGTCTACTGCTGGACAAAAACACATCCTCATAGCTGCTCCTCCGGTCAGTTTAGAATGCAAAGTTACACTAAAAATGCACATTTAGACTCTTTTTTTGGATGAATCCTGAGTACCCAGAAAAATTCTCACAGAAAGACCCCAGTAAAGACTCAGATACGCAGCAAAATCAAACATTATTAATGTGCAATAATGGAAAGAAAATGTTAACCTGTCAAATTAATACAACAAAAGACAGATCTCACTTGAGAATGCCTCATTAAGAGGTTTTCAGGAATATAAGACAAGGATGCACATCCAAAAATCTTATTATATTCAATTTCTCAGCACACTGGTATATTGAGGCATATGGGTAGGGAGGCAGAACTAAATGGAGTGTCAACAACACAGCATGACAGTGGTGCATAATTGCAGCAAAATTATATCAAAATAATCACATAGTGAGAAATGTACTAATAATGACTAATAACTGTAAAATAAACATGAAAATGAACCTGTGTTAATAATGAGATTTCATTAAAAGGAACGATAGAGGATTTCCTCTCTTCTATATGTCTATATAGAGAATTCGATCCTTTGTGGTTAGCAACCGGTTTCTTTTGTGGTCTCAAATACTATCAATTCAAAAACATATAAGACATTACAAATTTAAAGAAGCATTCATGCTAGAATCATAAATGCACACACACACTAAAAAAAGCCTTTTGATTCTAATATTTGCATCCATTCACAACATAATACTTTGTTAAAATACACTGAATAAAGTATCAGATTGTATTAAATCATGGAGTAACAGAAGGAAAGAAAATGAATTAATTCACGTGATTAATAGTGAGAGGTTGCAAACAAATCCTTCCATTAATCGCGTAGCAGACCATAAATTTATTGTCTCGACCATAAAAATTCCAGCAGAGATAAATACAGATCAGCTCTTTTAATTAGCCATCCCACATACACAGTCACAGATCAAAGCTTGTGATGCTTCCCGTTGCATGTTGGAAATATTTTGCACATGAATGACAGTTAATTCTATAGCAAGAAATGTCTGTTTCACTCCCTCCTACCTTCTTCATTGCTGTTTTTACCGAGAGATAAAACATAATCACCATACTAAATCTGTCCCTCTCTTGTGTACACGGCACATTTTCATTGGTGTGCGGTGTGTGTTTGTATGCATTCATGGATATCAGGACACTCACTGTTCAGATATGTATACGTTTGTGTTTGATTTATCATAATCTGAGCCTCAAAGGTTGCCTTCTGGCTCTTTCTTAAGATAGTGACAGTTTTGTTTTATCAATTGCTCTGGGTCTGATTGGAAAGTCCTCCACCATTATATCGTTCAATTTTTCAATCTAATTTAATCCGGTTCATTTTCTAATCTACTTAAAAATAAACAATTTATTCTAGAAAAAAACACGGACATCCTGTTGTGTTAACCTATTGTTTTTGTTTTTATTTGAACTTTGACCTGTCTTATGACCTAAATGAAACCCATTTTGCGATTTCTTTAATGTCACTCTTTGCCACTTTGCAGTTTTTCGTTAGTGCTGATGCTCTCTAAAAGTAAAGGACAGATGCTGCAAACCGTTAGCTAAGTGGTGCTAATTGAGCTACGGCCCTGTAATTATAGCTTCATGAAATGGGAAATCATATTTCACTACTGCTCTTAACCAACAGATGATTAAAAGAAGAAAGAAGAAGAGGAGAGGAACGTATTGGAGGACCAGAGAATGGAGTAAATTATTTGATGTGATAGCTTTAAATCATTTTAATGCCACCACATGTCGAACTTATTCACTAATGTATGCTGTTCATGCACCACTGAGTGATTCCTACTATTCTTAAATATGCTTCCTTGCCTTCTGCCTGTTCCTATTACCTGGCAGTTGTTCCCTCATCTGTATTATCTACAACACCTCGATCCATAAAATGCAATTCAGGGGAAAATGAGTGAAGAAGCAGATGTGTCCTGTGCCGAAAGGCCTACATTTCTAAGTAGCAGAAAATTTGATGTATCTTAAGACTGATGTAGAAGAGACCACAATTTTTCATTTCATCATTTTCATGACTCCAAATTGCAGTTCAAAGTTACCAAGATGATTTAAGATGTGAGGAAGGAAGTCAAATGACAGACGCTAGGAGAAATGTAAACATTTTAGTGGTATTCTGGCCAGTATTACATACCTTGAAAGCATTTTTTCCCAGAGCAAATATAATACAAAAGAAATTAAACATGTTTTTAACAGATGGAACCTGCAGAGACACCTTTGTGTGTTTGTTTAGCTCTGTATGTGTTACCACTGTGCACTGGACTCGACTTCTTAACATTGCTTGTTTGAACAAGAGCGTGGACTCCGCTTTTGCTGGTGACACAGATCCTCATACATACACCTAAATATGAGCAACCAACAAAGATCACCTTCCGTTTAAAGGTGAACTGTTTTTCACACACACTTCTCTGTCAAACCTGTGTGTTTCCTTAAAGATAAAGTTTACAGCAGGAAGTTTACACATGCCATCGTGCAGGTTTTACAATATGGGCCTTTACTTATGTGATATTTTGGACGAATTTGGGGCTTTCAGGAAATAAATACATTGCCCAAATTGTACACTAATGGCCATAATATCTAAAAAAACAAAACAAATACTTACCCACCATTAATGGCTGGCTATGATTGGTCGGAACCAAAATAAATAGATCCATAAATCACCTTGCATTGAATGCCTGGTATCACCAACCGTGATCTGTACGTCTGATTGACAGTGTTTACTTCAAAGAGACTGTCACTGTTTAACAACCAACAATCTCTTAAAAACCAATATAGGGTGCGATCATTCTTATGGCATTGAAGCAGAATAATCAAAGACCCTTTTTAGACACCTTATGCACCCACAAATGCTTTGTACACAGAATGAGTGCGGTATTCTGGGGGGATGACAGGAAGCGGCTGAGAAAAAGGGAGCAGATGTGAGCTTCAGTTCTACCTCTCTGCTGTGGAGGAAGTCTTTCTCTGGCACATCACTGCCAACGAACTGCTTCCCGGTACCATTTCCTGTTTGATCTCCCATGCGATGAGGTTGCTGGGTTTCACAGCCAGGAAGTTGATGCCTGACTGGAACCACACCCTAAGAGGATAAACAAAGAAAGAGACAAGGGGGACAGAATAACAGAAAATGAGGTTAATCGAAGGTTCACGTAAAACCATTGTACACAAAGAAGAATTAGCTAAAAAAAATCAATCTGTTTTGCTTGTAATTTCCCTGCCCTGATTTTCTCTTAGATTTTCTTTGATGTCTGATTTGTGGCATACTGTCTTGGTACAGAATGTCTTTTAGAAACTGATTCACACAACACGGTTCTGCCTCCTACGTTGTGCTTCAGTGGGAGATGAGAAAAGAGTGACAGGAGATGTTTTACTGAAAGTACATTTTTTTGTCATTATTTTCTTATATATTTTCTGGGATAAGGTCTGTGTACAGTATGATTAAAGTTACCCTGATCTGGAGTGTGTAGCTGAAGGGAATGTTAAGACCCAATGACCATCACGGCCCTATTGGCTGAAGCACATGGCCATGTCCGTGCTTTTTTGAAGCAAAAAGACTTCCTTTTTCTTCAAGAAAAATCAAATATTGTCCTTCAGCCAGGCCTTTACAAGTAATTTACAAAAAGAATCACTTCTATTCGAACCTCAAAAATATGCTAAACTTATAGGTCGGCCTGTTTTTTTAAATTTACTTTACTTTCCCTTTGTGTTTTTTTCACCTTTTAACATCATTGTCCTTCCAATCCACACTCAAATTTTCTCTAAAGTTTCAGTTTATCCTATTTCTGCATGGTTCTTTCAATCCCATCATCCTCAGCTTCCCTTTGTATTTCAAACACTTTTTTTTCCACTTGTAATCTGGATGATTTCCTTTTAAAACCCATTCTGTTCAATATCTTGATCCCCATCATTCCTTTCCTTCTCTTCCAGCTGTTGTTCTTCCACATCATTTTGATGTTAATCTCTTCTCTCTGCCTTTAATATCAGGGTTAGGGTTCCATCTCTGACTCTTCTTTCCTTTTCTTTGCCTCTGGAATATTTTCCTCAGCCTTTAATCTATTCCTCTATGACTTCCTTCCTTTCCACCTGTATGTACCTGGCTTCATCCCTCCTTTTGTCTCTCTCAGCCTTTCATTTTCAAAGCAGTCTTGTATTAATGTCTCTTTATTGTTTTTTATTTTTTTCTCCTCTTTAATCTTTTCCAGTGTGTGTTTTGTTCGATTCATCACCTTGACAAGAACCTCCCTCAGTTTATTAACACACTTTATTGGCACACTCATAGGTTTTTTTCCCCCCATTAACATACACCCAGTGCAATACTTCCTGACAAACAACCAAAACAAGCCTGCACATAAAGTCAAAGTTTTTCTTTTGCACAGATTGGAAAAAGTCAATTCTGTCTGTCTTCTTTGTCGTCATTACTTTCATGTCTCCGTCTTGCTTCATGTCCTGCCAAACAGCCTTCTCCAAATATGCCATGCCTGTCTCTTGACAATCTCTTTTCCCATATGTTTACAAGAATGCATCTTGATACATGTTGTTGTGTGCATGAGTATGTCAGCAACAATCCAAAGGAAATTTGTTTGGCACGTTCAGAGCATTCACTTGTGTTTGAAATGTTTAAAAACCTACTTTTCTTTCCCATCAATCTGGTGTAATTTTCTTGGGTTACTTTGAATGAAGATTTCATTTTAAAATTGGTGATTGATAATTGTTGTTGTTTATATTCTATTATTAGGGGAAATGAATAGGAGGACAGGTATATATTTTGACCTTGTGTTAAAAAATATAAAAGTATAAGTATATAATACTATAGTAGTATAAGTATAAAAATATGAGTATATTCCATGTGTCTTTGTGGTAGCGTAATATAACAACAGTCAGGGGTCCCGTTGAGCTGCTTTATAATTCAACAGCAGAATGTTACGGAGAGAAAAAAAAGCTCTCTGGTATTCGTCTGTTATTTGTGTTTACCCACGATTCTGTCTTTGTCTCCTTTTTTTGTAAACCTCATCCCCCTCTTACTCTCTTCCATTCGCTATCTGTAGCATTCAGCCTAGTGAAAATGTGAGATAATTCACTTCAAAGGAAACTTACAGCAGCAACAGTGTGTCAACAAAATTATGTACAACAAAGCAATAATTAGGAGGACAAGAATGACTGAATACAATACGAAAGACAGACTGACAATATTCAGAAACAGTCAAACTTTGTTTCATCATCCAATGCCGTATAAAATCAAATTGTAAACACCTTGAGCAGAAATCCGGAAAACATGAAGAGTTTATACAGCAGAACACAAAATAAATGTAACATTGCACACAGTTTTTAAAACTTGTCAAAGGGTAAGCCGTCTCTCAAACTGTGCGTGTAACGAGTGTTGACATTATGTCCGAATCATGGCCTAAATGGGACACAATTGGACTGCTTTTGGATAACATAAATGAACATAACAAGGTTAAAAGTGGTGGCTTCTAAGGTAAGCGCTACAAGAACAGCAACGTCCTTTTTTATCTTTAGGATACTCTTAAAGACCAACCTCTTCAAAGATAGTACCCCTCTACTACTCTTTCTGCACTTCCCTCTCTCTCTCTTTGCTGTCACCACTGAATCTGACTAGGGATTTTCCTTTAGAGAACTTATTGTCATATTGATGATAACTGTAAAATTGTGCCTACTTTGTAAGTCGCTTTGGATAAAAGCGTCTGCTAAATGCATAAACATTAACATTAACAAACCTTTACTAAACAGGACAGAACAAACTCAAGCTTGGATGCATATTTGATAAAAATCCAGATATTCTACTTCTGGCATTAATGCTGTTCTCAGCAAACTACATGTTCATGCATTTGTTAAACTCAGCGATCACCATTCTAACAGGCCTCCACAATGTGCTTGCGTATTTCAACTGGTGGCATGAAATATCCAAAAAGACACATGGATAGTCAGAAAAAAATAGAACACTGTTTTCCGTGTACACATCAGGTCCTCTGTAGTTCTGTTCTGTGCACGCGCACATGTCTGTCAACAAGTGAGATGATGGACAGGGCTGCGTCCCTAAGCTGCCTCTGTCAGGTCTGCGTACAGCACCGGAGCCTGACAAGTGTCTTGAGTCTGTTTTTAGGTAATGCAGAACGACAGACTAACTTCTCCCTGTTCTCTCTGCCTTTCGCTCTCGCTTTTGCCGTGTTCGTCGCCTCGGTATTTACCAAACATCTGTTGTGTTTTTCACGTCCGCCGAGCGGCTCTGTCTTGAAATTGGGTTACTCATCTGTAACGCAGACTGTATGATGACTTAACCGGCCCCAGCAGATTATAGATGAGCCTTATTTTTCTTGTTTACTGAAAGAGAACCGTTTGTCTATTCAAAGCACTTTTAAATTGTCTTGTACACGGAATGAACTTGTGTTGCCTTGCACCACAAAGCCTTAATTGAGCCTTATTCTTCCACCGATTACACACACTCACAGCTACAATCATCCGCTGTTGGTCAATGAGCAGCTCATTGAACTTCACAATTAGCTTTTTTCCTCCTTTTTTCGGGGAAGTTCCTTATTTACGGGCACCTCAAAATGATTTTTAAGTGAGATAAAAATAAACAGTAGGCAGAAAGAAAAGGCAAAAGGACCTAATGCCAGTTTCACTCTGATTCTGATGCCATAAATGTTATTTCTAAATGTGAAATGTGTTTCGTCAAAGTTAATAAGTGTCTTTTCTTGTTTTTAGCGTGTAAAAGCTTCTGTGGGTCTTCTTAACTCACTAATGCAGATTGCAGCTCTGCAGCAAATTTTCCTTTTCTCCAAGGGATGTTTCGAAAGTTCACATTTTGCTCTATATTTAGCTGCTGGTTGAGAATAAAAAGCGATTCTAGATGATCGTGCATAAAATTTTGGAAGACACCCTGTGCAATAATGAGGAATAATCACACTTATCTGCTGAGCACAACCTGTTAGAAATGTCCATATAGTGGAACGACATGATACGATTACTAAGTACGTGTCACTTGGGGGCTTCCTATTCCCTTGTAGAAATAACATTAAAGCTGTTCCGTTGTTTAAATAGACAAGTTAAATGGCATGGAGGAAGGAAAGGAATGTGAACGATGGGATGCATATTTATAGCTAACACTATCCACAAAGGAGCACTGACCCAGGATGCCAAACAATATGTGCAGGGACAGAATAACAAATCATCCTGCTGAAATGGAGAATCTCTTGCATCTAATTAATTCCGCTTGCACTTAATCCTATACTTCAATGATCAATTTAGAACACAGGAACACATTTAGACACAGCAGGGAAGAGGCAGAGGGAAGATAAGATAGTGACAACCTGGCAAAAAGAGGGCAGAGAGCAAATAAGACAAAAAAGACCGACTCGAGACTCACACCAAACCTCATATAAATCTATCCAAATCGGTCCGGATAATCAGACATAACATTTCTGCTACAACAGTGATCAGAGGATGTGTCAGGATTACAGTTCACACGGTGTCAGAAGGTCAGCAGACGGAGCTTTTACCAGGCAGATTAAAAACACTTTTTCACTCGTTAGTTTCCTCGTTGTTTGTATGCCAAAGCTCACCCCTTATTTTCTGAACTGAGTTTGTTCACTTTGCTTATACTTTCAAGTAACCTCTCCGGTGGGTCAGTCTGGGCCTCGGGTTTATCGTGGCCCCTTTGTATTGTCTGTCTGCCTGGTGTTGTAATTTGTTAGCTACATAAATATAAATTTGATGTACATATTCCTTTTGCCACTTTTTTTAGAAGCTGTGCAGATGCACAGTCAGAATCTATAAGCTCAAGCTCAACGTCTAGCCATAAATAGAGGACACTTCCCTTCTTTGTCATTTGCATGTTATGAAATAGCTGGCTTGCAATGAAAGAAACTATCAAAAAATAACAAATATGTGAGAATCCTAAAGTAATGGCAAAGTAATCTAAACAATCTTGAAACACACTTTTCTTTTTAAAGTCTCTTAAGAGACGTTGTCTACTGCTAATGTACACAAAGCAGCAGGGCAATATTATCAGAACTGAAGAGGAAGAAATATTCCTATCACTAGGATTCTGATTCCACCTTGCATCAGAATTACGCTTCAGGAGAAAACTGGACGCATATGATCTGAGGAATATGGGAGTTGTTTGCATTCTCACAATATACTGTATTGTTCCTTTAGAAATACCAGTTTATGTAGAGGAGAAATGTGCCATTTATGTATCTGGTTTTTTGGTTTTCCTTTTATATATGACACTCTAGAACCTGCGTCCGTATGAAATTAAAGCTTAATGTCATGGTTCCACAAAATACACGTAGCGGTCTGTGGTCAGTTTCCTTCTTTTTTGCTTTTTTTTGCATTATATTTAATGAAACACTTGCTCGCTACCACAGTAACCCCTAAAAATTCCCACGGATATAATCTCAAGATAATCTCTTATAAAAAGCATGATACAACTGTCAAAGATTTATTTCTTTAAACATCTGATTCTTCAAAACTGTTGGCTTTAATATAGGGAAAAAAGAAAAAAGGAAAAAACCAGATGGATATGTTCAGTGAGTATGGTTTACAAATGGCTTAGAAAGGGCTTTGTCATTTGAAAAAATTATTTAGATGTGTTATTAAGTTGGTGCACAATAGGTATTAAGTAGATTTCAAGGTTTTGAATGTTTCTCTCGTTTTGATCACTTAAGCTTTTTGTTCTTGTCTTCTTTCAGGTTTGATTTTTTTGATGATGATATTCAGCCAAAAAGAACACTCCAAACTATTTCAAACGAAATGCACAATCCTTCCTGACGCCGGATGACATCGGGTGTAATAATGCCTGTAAATTAAGTAGAGGGGTGTGTAAGATGAAATTAGTCTGAGGCTGACAGAGGAGCAATTAATCGGGATCAAAGCACCATCAGTAGATTCAGCACTAAATTAGTTCCAGTCAATGATGAGACGCAGGTTTCTGTAAAATCCCTCCGATGGGCACATTTTAAATCGGATCATAATGTATCTCATCCAAAGGGACAAATGCAGGAATTCTTGCAGCTTTACTAATCAATAATCATAACAAAATTAGAAATTGGTGAAACAAAACAACATGTTCAATCTAATGACCATCACAACAGTTATTTTAATGGTATCTGCTTTTTATGATATTTTGTCAAATGTTAAGATCCCCATACATGTAAAAGAGCGACTGTATGTTTTTTTCCATCTCATTTTTCACTTTTCAACAGTCTACTGTACAGGGAGACACCGCCTCTATAAACAGCTTGTTAGTCATGTAATGCCTGCACTCCGAAAAAACCTCTTGTAACACTACCAGCGGGAGAGCATCTACACTTAGTGAGCATAGCTTTACTATGCCCAGGAACTGACTTGAAACATCCCCTTGTTACCAATATCGATGTGTTAAACTGCTCTGAGAGTTCACACAAAGTTAAACACTGTTTTCCAAATCGTTGTACAATTTTCCCTGCCAAATTTTTACAGAGAAAAAGGCATCAAAGAGGAGTACTTTTTGCAGCCAATACTTTTCCAATATAAAATAGTGACAGGTTTAACTATTCCTTAGCTTTTCTGAATTCCAACATGCCTGTGATCATAAATCTAACTGATCATAATACCTCCTAAACGTAATAATCACATCCAACCATTCAGTGAAAAAGAAAGATATGGCACGTTCTCACCATCTAATGTTAAAACTCACAGCACCTATGCATTTGACGGACAAGAGTTGGGAATAGAAATTGGTATAATCAGAGCTGATGGGAAAATAAATGTGCATACACCAATTAAATATGGACTCTGGGCTATATCCCAGTTGTTTTGGTAATTCACAGAATGTGAGGAATCACAGACCTTATGTGGAACAAATTTTTCATAGATGTGTTGCAGTTGGATATTTGGGCCTTGCAATATAAAAAAAAAAAGAAGAAAAAATAAACAAAAATCCTAAACTGAATTGTAAGAATGATAAAAAAAACACTTCCAGGTATCCTTTCCCTTTTCTTGCCTTATTCGTCTTTTTTAGACTATTCTTTGTTTCTGAACACCATCATTTTAAATGATCTATCGCTCTTCACATTGCACTCTGCAGTATAGTGTTCACACACGGAAGCTGCTTTCAGTGCATGCCACTCTGGACAAGTGTCAGCAACGTGGTAGTTTTCTCCAAATGAACAGAGCAGACTCAGGGCCATATGTTAGGCGTCATTAAAATTGTTGCATGCACAGCAGCAGATGCCTCTCAAACACTAAATCAATTATTTAAAAAAAACACATCCAGAAGACATTATCTGATGTAGTTTTTTTTTTTTTAAATAGATATGCAGAGTGCCAGGTTGAACAGACAGCATAAGAGCCAGTGCAGAAGTCCAGCTTACTGTCTTTATTCTGCATCCAGATTGCACCATCACATCCAACTGTTCATTCTGCAACCACTGAAGCGCTTTGCAAAATATCTTTTTTCTCAACTAATGCCTTTACCTTTTGTGTCTCGCAGCAGCCAGTGATGAATTGCAGAGAAAACCTTTCTGAAGAATTTCTGCTGGCTCAGAGACCAAAGCTTAGCAGTAATTCTAGCAGTTGAAAGGTTGTTTAAACCCATTACTCAGCTCAGAAGTGGCACCATCTCTATATAATGAGATTACAACAAGACAAATATGATTCCACTTGGAAAGTGTTATTCATTAAAACTTTGCCAGGGAATGCCTGTCAGTAAGATTACTACATTCAATGACAATGTGTGACTTAAAGGGGAAAAAAAATCTGGCAAAGGTAGCAAAAATGGCAAAGCAGCAGAAGCAGAAACTGAACAAAATTCAACACACCAACTGCATATTCCTCAAGAAACTATCTTTACTCGACATGAGTGGCATTTAAATGAGTCAACTGTCAAATCGTTAAAATCTTGTTTTCTACTTTTCCTGCTTTTGCAAAAGAGAGAGTGAAAACAATATGCTGCTGTGATCCACAGTGAAAAGACACAGGGTTACTTTTTTTGATGTGACAAGCTGTCAACAGACTGAAAGTTGAGGAAGTGCTTTCTGTTTAAGTTGTGGTTTTGTACGAGCTTTTAATAAGTTGTACATTGCTATAGGAAGCATGAATTTAAGCTCGGTTTACTGTCAAATCAAACTTTAGTTAGACTCTGCAAGTTTTGCTGAGCCATTTTTAATGGAAAATATTCTTACTGTTCAATTTTTTGAAAAACATTTGACTTTACTAATATGAACCCTTGTTCATGTTTGTTTTTTAATACATTAACTTGATTTTCAATGTGTATTTTTTTTTTCTCAGGTATGCATGACAGGCAGATTTGAGTTCAAGAGGTGTGAAATTTTAGAATAATCAGTGCGACATTTTTAAAAGCCATTATTTCCAAGACAGATGGGGCAGTAAGGGCAAAGAGACCTAACATCTGTTCCACATTTGAAAGACAGATGCTGTCGTGCTCCCAGTTGTTGGTTACAGGTCAAATGTGCCATTTCGCAAAAAGAAACACAACAAAAAAAACATATATTATACCATGTATCTATACTTTCAATATGTCCCATCCCTAAAATGTTTACTGTCCAGTTATTTCTGCTACGGCCTCTACTTTGGTGTCTTTTCATCGGGTACATCATTTGTCAACCGTATGTTCGCTTACCTTTTAAAAACAGCTTTTTTCAACATCTGTCATCCTGCCTGCGCAGTACCACGCTAACCCCAGACCCCTCATTTAAATCAGGCCCAATAAAAACAAGAAGCAGAATCAGCAAGAAAGTTGTCGATAAGTTTCAGTCAACAGACCACAAACTGTGCTTGATTTAAGGCAACAACATACAGCTAATATTGCCACCACATTACAAACGTTTCATCTCAAAAGGGCCTGAGTGGTTCTCCGTCCATTAGTTGTCATGTACAGTATTTGGTGGATAATGGACAAACTTCAAATATATAGTTTAGAAAACAGGTAATTGATGTATTCCGGGCATACACATGTCCCCCATGTCTATCTCCCTTTGTCTAAATGAGAGGTGCTGTGTGAATTTAACCCACCCACGGCATGGGGTCATCTCAGGGGCCAGTAGCTGAATGGAGTTGGAGCTATGTCATTTGTGTTGAAAATATTTCACTTTCTCTGTCAGTTTTGCCTCAACAATCCATCATTGCATTAGTGGACAGCACAGTCTCTACAGAGCAAGAGAGTTCTATATTATTCAAGTAAGGTGCAACCTCAGTGATATCTGTGGTTTACCTCTAAAAAAGTTGTATGTAAAGTATATTGTAGAAAATCCATATATTTATTCATTACTCATCATATCAATTTGTTTCTATAAATTTGAAAAACATTTGGAAACTTTTCTGTACTAATGTGCAATATAGAATGTGTTCATTTAGGGATTTCCTTTAGCTCATCTGATATAAGAAAATCATTTTTGAATAAGTTATTAATCAGAAGCATTGAATTCTTGTGATCTCCCTGAGCTTTAATGAAGAGCTGTTCAGATTTAAATGAATTGGTTTACTGGATGAAACCTATCAAATCTTTTTAGAGGAACTGTGTCAAAAATCACGCAGGTATACAATAAATCAGAAAAAAAAGAACGCTTTGAACAGGGTAGCCCAGGACGAGAAGATGGAAAGAAACTTCTGCCTATCAAAAAGTTACTGTTAAGGTAAGTAATTACTGTGTTAAGTTATTACAGAAATCATAGCTAGTGAAGTGATCAGATAATGTATCGAACTCAGGATCAATCAAACGAGTTTATCAAAACCTCAATTAAGTCAGATACCAAAGAAGTGGCACAACATGATTAATACCTTTAAAGTCTTTGGTCCTGTTAACCATAAGTTCCTAATGTGAACAAAGGATGTAATGTCCAGAAAAGCTTGGGGGGTTGTTTGATTAAATCTTTTTGTCTTATCATGAACATGCAGCGTACTGTTACAGCAAGGGGATTTTTTCAGTTTTGGGTGACCCACTGTTTCCCAATGTGGTGACGTCTTGCAGGACAATTGGGTCATTTCAGAGTGGATTTTAAAACTGACATAAGGAGGACAGAAAGGAAGTGGAACACTTGGACTGGCTTTCCCCATTTCCAGATCCAAACCTACTTCAACACCATTTGTATATTTACATTCAAGCACTGAAGTTCTCTCGGAAGTATGAATTAAGATAATACCAGAACTTCTTTACTTCAATTTCTCAAAATATTAAAGAAAATCCTACAGCCAAAAGGAGCCGAGACGAATATTAAATGCTATAGTTGTTACATTTTACATAGTGTTACCATTTGATTCAGCCAACTGAAAAAGAGAAAGCTTTGCCTGGCCACACACCAAACCACAAACATACACTAAAACACCATTTCTCATAGTCCCTAAGCAGCTGTTACCTTATTATATAAGTTTACTGTAAGTTATCAAGTGTAATAATGACAAAAACTGCTGGAAAACAGTGTGTAACTGTTTCTTTCACAGACGTAGCCACAATAACGACCCTTACATAATTTCCTTGTGAGTATGGAGGTTCTTATGCATACTTGCATGCACATTTGTTCGCCTCCACTCATGTGTTAGACATGAATACGAACATTGCCATCAGCTGCCTTCTGCTCCTTGTCTTAGACTGCTGCTCAGTGCTCCCAACCCTGGAGTGATAGCCGTTATAGAAATTCCCGCTCATGCCTCCATACCACGATTGTCCTGTGGAGCCTCAAAGACTTGAGATTACTCCATTAGGAAGCTTAAAAAGTCAAATCAAATTAAGTGCATATCATAAAAAGACAAGTGGATATACAAATAAGCAGCAACTGATTAACAAATATAAAAAAAAGGGTTTCAATAGGGTGAGTGAGTACAGTTAAGTTTCCAGAAATAACTGTAACTGCTTTCAAAATCATCTTAAAGTCACCGATTCAACATCTTATGGCTTACATTGAAAATTATGATTGTACCATCACAATAACACCAGCTTTTCACTGGCCATTTCTCAAAGCAGAAAGCTTGATGTAGTGGCTATTCAGCGCATATGTTGAACATTAAAAAACTGCTATCAGTGTATTTCATTTTAAGGCAGGACAATAATAATGTGATGATGTGTTTGGATACCAAATTCTCAACAAAAAAGGTTTTTAAAAAAAAAAAACCCTCACACATGGAAGCAACTCGCCCACATACCTTCCCACCACACACGGGATTAGAGCGACATCTTTTTCTGTAAACAAAGACACAGACAATAGTGGTGGGTTGTTGGCAGCGGCAGCAGCTTCAGGCTTGTCCTCTGGGCTGCCGTCCTAGATTAGCTTTGTAGCAACAAGCAAATTCAGACGCCGACCACTTTTAGCAAGCCGGGATTGGAATCCTAAAGACACACTTTCAACACTTGATAACACCGATATTATTAGAATAATCAGAAATAGCTTGCGATGCACATGGTTACTGTCCCTTGACACTTTCTTCAGATTTGTTCTTGAAGACTGCAGAAGAGTGAATTTTTGTTTTCGAAAAAAAAAAATAGCTATTGCTGAAGTTTATAAAATGTCTGTAAATGTATTCGGCAAACATGCAACCTCTGAAAATATGAATATTTAAATTTGAGGGATTGCAGGATATTTTTAATTGAGAAAAAATTCAAATTGAACCTCTGTCTAGTACTAAAAACATTCTAAATGCAATGAAGCTCTCTTGACTGGTTGCTGCCGGTCACATAGTGGGTGGGAAAGGTGGAATTCCATTTGTGTCATTTGGTTCCAACACAGTCATTGTGCAATGATAGAATTTTATAGGAAAGTGGATCCAGTTGGCTGGCAACACCAAAAACCACTAAAAACCCTAGTCTGTTGCTGTAATAATACAAATATTAAAAAGAAAGAAAATTGTGCTTCAAGAATCAATTTGCATGTTCAATATTAAGGTGTTTTGTCATTGAAATGAATGTGAAACTACCACCATGAAACTGAAGCCAAACCAAATAACCTGGTATTTCCACACACAAACAGTTTTCTTTGAATCATTTGATCTACAGGCATTTGTTGGTACTTATGAAATGTTGTCAGATGTGTATTTTTACTGAAAGTATATAAGTGCTGTAAAAGAAACCTGTGACAACATCTAAAACCAGCAATCAACGCAGTATGGTTGCTGACAATTCTCAGTCGTACTATGGAATATTAAAAAAAGGAAAAGAAAAAAAGGAAAATGAACTCCAATTTTCTTTTACAGAGCATTTCCCCTGTTGCTGACAAAAATCGAGGTTAAAGAAAAAAGGAGAAACTGAAATTCTACAGCACTGAGCCAAAGAAACCCCCCCTTTTACAGTTTTTTCCACAAAGCTGTGGGAAAAAAGTGAAATAGGACAACTGCAAAAAACCAATCCATTCCTATTCTGTTGTTCTATGGGTGCTAATAAGTTTGAATAGTTAGATATGACCACTTTTTGATCTTAGTTAGTTCCAAAATCCACAACAGTGTTCTCACAGGCTTCTAAACCCATCCTTCCATACTTATTATTGTTTCCAACTGCTTTATTACTCCAAAACAACATAATAACACATTGTTTTAAATGTTGCACCCACAAAGAACTGTGGGTCTGAACAATCCAATATCCTCTCATCAAGTATGATTCTGTGTTTTTGATATATGAAAACAAAGCCCATAAACTCTTTGATTAGCATTTCAGAAAAAAAAACTGCTCTTATCCCTGATACCAGTTAGATTTTACAGGATCATCACACTCATTTAGGAAAGCTTCAAACAAAAGAAAGGGAAAAAAAGACGGGGAAGAAACCAGTTTTCGTAGAAACAGTTGTAACCCTAATCAAGCAATTTGTTCAGAACTGCTTACACTGCTCAACAGTGTAATAAAGCTACGCGCACTTCATGAGGGTGAAAAGATTTAAAAAAGTATAGTCCATGACCTCTCGCTCTCGTTAATTATCAATGGAAAATTTCCAAAAGTACCTCATCCATTCACAGTGGAAGTGAGTACTCAGAGGCATATCAGAACGCTGGCATATGTATATGTCTTTATGTATAAAACCTGGCTTTAATAAATTAAAGCTGAAGTGTAGAGAGCCATCTCTACAGATCTGCTTTAACGCTACTCCGAGAGTACATCTCTGAGTCATATCTGATTGGCTCTGCCGGAACTTGAACTAATAAACTGTCAAATACTGTACACTGACAGGAAAACTTTAACCATTAAATAACAGGCTACTGCGGGCTGGAAGAATAGATTCAGAAGTTAGCATCAAACAAACATAGTTGCAAAACAAGTGAGCGACAGTTTGTAACATCTGGGAAGAAAATCTTCACTGAGATGCTTGAGTTAGATCTTCTTAGGTTTGCTTCTGGTTTGGAATGAAGCAGCAGGACATGTCATTTCATTTTGTAGTCCACAGAAAATGGTGCTTTCCGGGACATGGCTAACACACCAACACATTCTCACACAATCAGTGTAAACCGCTGTGGATGCAGGAGCTGATATAGGGACTGGTCTCAGTTACTCTGAAAGATACAAGTACGCTAGAAGAGCTGGTTGTAAAAAGTAAAGAAGAGTGGATAAAGCAAATATTCAACGGTAAAAACAATGGAAAACAATCACCAATGGTGAAAATGTAAAGCAATAATATGGATAACAACGGATAAAAACAAGGAGTCCTAATTTTAAGACAGGTAAACCCTGTTACATTTTACCAACTGATATTTATCTATCTGAAATCTTGTCATTTATATAGACAAAAAGATTTTAATATAGGCTTCTGGGGCTAATATCAGAAACATTATCAAGCCAAACAAAGTGGGTACCATAAAGGATAGATTAAATAACCAATTACAAATGCAGACAGAAATGAAAGACATCAGAAGCTGTACGAAAAAAAAAAGTGAAAACTGTATTGTCAGAACATTACATATATGTCGAGGTAAGAAATCGCTTACAGAGGAAGACGGATGGCGACAGGAGAAAGATGGAGGGAGCTAATTTAAGAAAAAAACAGATAGGCTATGACACAACATCCACAATGACCTTTATCTGTGGCAGAAAAATGGATAAATAAATAAATACAGTTTGCATTATAAAGGGGTTTCCACTGAACAGCTTGAGTTTATTTCCAAAGTGTGTTTGCGTGTGTGTATCCGCTTCATTGTGGGTATTTGACTGATGTCTCTGTCCCTTCCTGTCCATCTTCAGTCCAGGTGTTGCTGCATGATAACAGCTCAAACCTGGCTCCTCCTCTCCTCTCTCAGCCATGCTCTCCTCCTCCCTGGCCCGATTGAGTCTCCTAATTTGTCGTGCTACCACGGAAAAGCTGGTTTCTGCTTCAACGGTCAGCTCTTTGGAACTCAGTCAATGGGAACAACCCAGCGAAGACTTTAGAACCTCGTTCAACGGCGAAGGCTGACTCATCTCAAATGCAATATGGAGGTTACATCCAAATGACAAAACAAACAGGGTGATGGCTTAATGGGGAAAGAATTGAAGTGCCGGTTAGACTATCACATCCTATTGGTGACTCAAAATAGGGAACCGTGGAGGAAACTTAGATCCAGTTTACATGGTAGCCTCTTTTCTGTCAGTGTCCATGTTTTTTTCATTTTTCAGACATGATGATCACAACTTTTTTGGGGGGTCTAGTTAGTCTGGTTGGTTGAATATTCATGATCAGATGACTTGCCCAAAGCATAGCACTGCTAGCAACATTCTCACACCAACGCTTCAAATACTATCATTCTTTCAAAGCCCGGGGAGGTCCAGGAGACGCCTGCAAAGCTGTCCCGTCACAGAAATATTAGCTTCCGGCAGAAAACGCACTAAACGTGTATCTGGACTGAACAAGGTGCTCAAAAAGTCTTTAGGGTAGGAGGTGGAAAATCACAGGACTTTTTTTTTCTACCTCAATTTAGAACGACGTCAAGTTTAAACTTCTCACATTTAGCCAAGATGCCATCAAGTTCTCAAAGCAACTGCTCCAAGGTTCTACCTTGTTATTTATCCAGTATGAGACGTAAAAGTTGATCCTACAGCTATTCTGAAATATGGGGATATCAGCAAGATACACAGATCAAGTAAAGAGATTGGGGGGAAGGACAGACCGAGCTTCTGAGCATGTGACTTTAATTTTGATCAAAATTTTGAATTTCTCATATCTGTTGTTGAATTGCTTAATTTGGCATTAAAGATACTAAGCATGGGAAAACATCTTAGTGACACATTGTTAAAGAAAGTACCTGTATTTGCACATAAACCCTCTCTGATATCTTTCAGGATGTTGTGGCGTGATGTGGAATGATATAAGATTCTCTCTGCAGGTTTTTTACCCTCTTTTAAATGATCCCACTCTTATCATGACAAAAACAGGCTAAATCTTGAGAAAACACAAAGATAAAAGGGTGACATCTAAAAAAAAAAGTGCTGAGCAGTTCAGCAAAAAGTCTATACACCAAAAAGATGTCCCTTTCCTTAAGATACATTTTATAAACATTGGTAAATGCATATTTTTATCTGTCACTAGCTTGCAGATTACAAACTTTAAATGGTATTTTCCTGGCTCCTGTGCATAAAACAGAGCTGTTTATATTAAGTGTGTTTAGTATAAAATGTTTATAGAGAAAACATATTTGACAAGGAGTCCATCATTTTCCCAGTTGTATCTCTCTCTTTCCTTTTTCTCAATATTTCTGTGATTCAGTCAGGTTACGACATTTTACTTATATCCGTTTGCCAATTACTCTGCAAACATGCACCTACCCCCGCTCGTTAAGTTCCGGTATTACATAGTTTTTTGTTTTGTTTTTTCCTGTTTGCCCTGTCAGATATTTTTTTTCCACATGCCTGATATCCACGAATTTCCTGAAGTCTGTGTGCTTCTCACAGCTCCGTGCTATTTCACTTTCCAGTCACAAAACTCAATCACCCTGCCTGTCACGCTCTCCGCTCCACTCATCTGAACCTGCTCGGCTTTCCCGGCCCTCAACCGTCTGCAGCTACTCACTTGTCAACCACACTCCAGCTCCTTCCGGCAAAAAAACGCTCCTGAGTTGCCACCTAATGGTCCAATTTGTTAATAAAACACAGTCTGCTCCTTGCATTTGCTCAAGTTGCTAGCTTTTGGAGTATAATTCTTGCTACGAGCTGATTAGATATTCCTTAACTTTTTCCATGAGGGTAGAAGGCAATAAAAGTCATTTTTTATGGCAAAGTTTTCAAACTAAAAAGAATTGCTCTCCATGAATCATTCTGCATATCCCATACCATCTGTTGAATCTCTAAAAGGCACAGGGGAGTCTTCTCTGATTGTTATGAAACTGCGGCACCATTCTCCTGCCTGTTCTCATCCCGGCTGAAGTCAGAAGTCTTCAATCAGCCGGGCAAGCTCAGTCACTCCTTTACCGCCCCCTCGTTTTACCATGAGATAGAGCCGGGTTTTATCCTCCCCTGTTCCTCCCCCCTCCTGCCCGCCAACAGCTAAGACTTTTGGTGACAAGAGGAGAAGTGGAAGATCTATAGGATGTACTTGAGGAGGAGAACAGCAAAGACAAAAAAAGAAAAGAAAAAGAAAAATCAACAGAGTTAAAAATGAATAAAATGAAAATAATATCATGTATAAAGAAGAACAATTAACAATAATAAAGCTCACTCACTAGAGCTCTCACACCTTTTTAGGATCACCATTACAACCAATGCTATATCATAACGATTTGATCCAGTGATTTGAGTTTGTTTCTTTATGCATATGAAGAGCTATAAATGATTTGTAAACGATTAAGAAGGTACACCGCTTAATTTACATTTCAGGTAAAAACTAAACGTTTACGCTTGTTGGCTGGTCAAGAACCGCTACCAGAAAACGGAAGGTGATTAATCAATGCTCTCCTAAGTTAGGTTAACAACCAGCAATAAAAAAACCTAGAGAAAGAAAAATATCTACTCAGGGTGTCATTTTCCAAAAGCTACAGTCTGATGTTTTGAAGCGGTGTAAGTAGAAAACAGCTGCATAGGCAAAGACATTATTTTATGTCAATTGAGGGTGAATCTGAGTATCAAATAACCAATTGGTTGGACACACATTATGAATAAATTGTATTAATCCACCTGCTTAAACTGCTGCGTTAGAATAAACATCAATGACATGTCAGGAATCCAATTCCATTTCTGTCCTGTAGTCCCTTGAGTTTTTTTTTTAACGTAATAAGCAGATATTTGTTATTTTCGTGTCAAATAAATCAAACATACTACTCCCTCTCTGGGGTCATTTACCATAATGTTTTCTAATTTATCACAACCCTTCTCTTCAATTCTTAACTTCTTGCCGTCACCTCAACTTTTTGCACGCGGTTCTACTAAGTTTCTACTTTTTGCCTGTTATCCTTCCATCACGTTCCAGAATCCCTTTTCAAATCAAACTCCCGATATTCATTCTTGCTCTATTGCACCTGTTTCTCTCCACCATCCCATCGAGGCTCTTATGTAACTCCACACCGAAGCCTACAGGAGCCTTCTTCCACTTTCATCCCGGTGTCTCCGTCGCAGAATCTCCATTTCTGCTCGCTGTCTGATTAGAGGGGAATTCTCTCCAAACGACAGCCTGTGTAACTTGCTGCGTGTCTTAACAGTTTGAAGGGGATTGTTTGTGTTGAAAAAAAAAAGCTGATTAAGGTGAGGTGGAGGATAAGGTACAGGGTCTGTATGGATGAGTGGATAGCTGACAAACTGACAGTTTGACTTCTGCTGTCCACACGCTGACTGTGGACTTCACAATTGTGGTGAAAATACAATACGTTAACACAGTAGGTTGTCAGGAAAATTTAAATAGTACAGGTAAACTATTTTTACATCATTTTTAAGCTTTTTTTAGTTCTTATGTGACGTGTTGATTGGGCTCAGAGGTAAATGACATGATCTGCATGTGTCTGTTCTGACTCATTACTCCTATATATATATATATATATATATATATATTTGTTCTTTGATTGGGTTCAGTGTTCTTCATTGGTATTTTGCTGAACTCTGTTGTTGTTTTTTGGTTTCTTTTATTCTAAGGATTGCCTTTATAATTATCTTGTTTTGTTTTTTGTCCCTTTTCTTTTCCCTCATTTAATTATTTCTTTGAATTTGGCCATTGATTGAAAGACTTGATGCATGAATTCAGTCAGGTGAGTTCATCTGAAGTCCTCTTTGTCTGTGTTAGTTTTTTCCCCTGGCTCCCCTCCAAAATAACCTACTGTTAATCATTCAAACCTGCACTCACTTTCTCAACTCTCCCGCCTGCATTTAAGCTCCTTAGGTTTGTTCCACCCCTGTCGGATCCTCGCTTCTCATAGTGCTGCCTGTGTTTGGGGCTCAGCCGTTTATTTCTTTTATTTTTTTATGTCTTGTTTAACTGCTTTAATTATTCATTGCTCTTCTTCCACATTTGGATCCTCTAAAATGATACACCTTGAACTCTCTGACAGCAACATGGCCACTGGGCAACAAATGATTTACCTGTTGCTGGTAAACAGACTCTGTGAGACTGCAAAGAAAGCCTGAAGCAAAGAAAACCATATCCTGTAATTTTCTTCTCCCTGTTTCAGGATTTCTTTCAGTCCTAAAAGTGTAACAGATCTGCAACAGGGTATGCTACCTTCATAAATATTGCTACATGTTCATTTGTTACCTGATAGTCTATTCATTAGATACGTAATAAAAGCAATAAACAAAATTTAAAAATGAATCTTCACTTTTAATCCGGGGGGAGCAAACCTATGGTTCTGAACACCAAATGTGTGGCTTGTAAAATAGTAATTTATTTAAAAAATATTATGTGATTCAGCCATTTTGGCATTGATTATGCAGCCTCACCTCCACTTAAATTAGTTACTTTAAATGTGTGCAAAAATAAATTTCATTGTGCATTTATGTTTAGCTATAATTAAATGAAGCCTAACCATTTCATTTTAGCTTGATAAGTATTTTCGCTTCTTTCCACATCGGTGTGTTAAAGCTCTTTTGTGACACATTTTCAAAAGCCTAATAAAATACTTCCATAGAGCTCTTTTCCTATTTTCTAGTTGTAGCATGTAGTTAACCTTTTAAAACCTAATCCTAGAAAAAAAATATTTTTCAAAGTCTTTGTTTGGCCCTTCAACAAAATATGAAAAACAGCGATTTATTACGGTAAAATAAGTCAAATTATTGTTGTGTATTCTTCTGCTCGCTATTATCAGGTATATCTGATTGTGTACAATGGCGTTTTGAGCAAAGTGTTTAGCATTAAATTATGCAAAAGGTCTTAGATGCAAAACATTTCAGAAAGCATATGTGCAAAAAATTATCCATATGGCATATAGGGTTGATAGAATCCCATTTCTGTCATTTATTCCAACCATAACAGATCCTGAATCAAGCTTATCTTGATGATGGCACAAGGGCAATAGCTGTGAAAAAGCTAAAAGTATTTTCTCCAATCTCCAAACAACAATGGGTGGACATTAAATCTTTTTTTACTGCAGTATATCTGTTACCTATTTCATAATCACAGCTAAACTTGTCATGTAGAAATGTACAGCAAGGTAAATTAGAGAAAATATACACAAATAAACCTGAAGAAAAGGTGCTTTGTGACTTGGAAGAGGTCTCTGTCTGCATAAAGCCTTTTCTAATTGTGCCTTAACCAATCTCGCACCATATTAGAAGGAATCTCCAAGCTCCTCAAAGTCTAAACATCAATCTGTTTTCCCACACTTGAGAAGCAAAATTGGCACATTAACCTCACAGAAAGCACAAATGAGGCAGTTTTCTCCCCTTAAGTTGATGGAGGAGCTCAGTTATAGTGGACCTGCGTGTGATCAGGTGTGTGTTTACAAGACATGGCCTAGATACACACCTCTGTAAGTTTCACCTAAAACATTTAGGTGCTGCATGGCTGAATTGTTTTTATGGCAAACAGACATACGGACATGGGACTTTCAGGAAAAAATAGATAGGCGTGTGTACCTGGATCTCATCATATACAACTTCATCCCTAACAGAATGTTTATGTAATTTGTTATTAGTTAAAGGGTGTTCTAGAATAACCCATTTTTCCATTTCTTATGTCTATCTGCATGCTGCTTCCTTTCATCTGTTTTAGTTTTTTTCTTTTTCTTTTTTTTTTGTTTAACTATATTTCAACAAATAAATGAAGTGGGAGAAAAGATGTGTTTTGGTAATTTGGCATGTCCACATTGAAATTGCCTGCACATATACATGTGTTGTTGTTGATTCTTTCTTTTTCTTTTCTTTTCCATGCTCTTCTTTGAAGGATATTGGTGTCTGCAGATATGTTGGTTTCCTCTGATGCCACCCACTGCTGATCATATTATGACAGCTTCTGGGAACAAACACACAAAGCAGCACATGGCATTGTACCCCGCAGTTCGATTCTTAAAGCACCACTGGGATCCTGGCAGCTTAGTCTCATCTTAGTCTCATCTATCTATGTGACACATTCCATGTGACTAAGAGAGCCTGTGAAAGTCAGTTTGGTGAATATCTGGGTTTGCTGCACATCAGTCGCACACACATTGTGCTGAAAGTTGTCCTGGAAGTCTTCAGATTCACACAATAAGTACTGCTATGAAACAAGCACAAAATGGCCACATATATCCCTGTGTATGTTCTCTTTATAGTACATATTCAGTCAAACTGTCACAAATATTCTCACTTTTGCTAGACTTGCAAAGCAACACCTTTTATTAACTTTTAAAGCCAATTGAAAACAGAAATCTGTATATTAGGAAATGAAAGTTCGAACAGATTTGCAAAAGAAATTACTATGGCTTTTAAGAACAAAGGTGTCACACAGTATGTATGGTAAATTCTAAAATATTTATTATTTACTGGAAGTTAAGATTAAGGCAGTGAATAATGAATTTACTTAATTTTACTCAATTGAATTATTCTTTACTTTTTTGCGTTATAAAGGGAGGATAGAAAGTTATTTCTCGCTGTAATACTCCTCCTGACACGGAAACAAAAGAGTTCATGCAGAGAAAATTTTTTCAAAATATGGAAAAAGAAACCAGTTATGATTTGTAAAGTCAAGCAACTGTGTGATATTGAGGCATTTTGAGTTTGTCATAATACTGTATAAAAGGAGCTTGCATACAAAAACTTGAAGGCATGTTCAGATTTGAATGATAATGGATTTTTTTTGTGCATTTTTATTCCTATCTTTATTTTTCACCTTCAATTTGTATGGTGTTCACCCTCTGAGTCTCTTTACTAGCTGTCCCCGGTACGCTCATTATACAGGCCGGTCTTTGTGATCCAATCCATCTCTGCTGCTTTCTCTGTTCTCCACTGGAATAGTTCTGTTCATCCATCCCTCCTCTTTCCATCCCTCCCGCTCACCACCTCCATGCTGGAGGACTCATTATGCAGACCAACTCTCCCTCTTATCGCTCTCCATTGGAGTACTCATTACTGCCTCTGTCGCTAACTTTTCTCTCTGCCTTGCTCTCTCTTCCTTTACATCTCACCCTATCGGTAATAAATGCACATATAGAGGCAGACATGTACAGTGCATTGGATGTCTGGACTTGGTTAAACACTGAGCTAAAAAAGTATTTTATGAGTTTGGCGGGAAGCTGAAAGAAGATACAGTTTGTTACCAGCAGGATCTAGGACGCTCAGTGACTTTGGTTAATATCTAACTTTTTAAGATTGTTTGAATTGACAGGGAAGTTTCATATATGTGCTTGCAGAGCACAATCACAGTGAAGGGAAAAGAAATTAATAAAAGAAGTCTCAGAGAAGAAGAAAAGTCCAGAACACAAGGCTGGTAGAGAATGGCAGGCAGACATGGATGTAATATATCCTGTTTGGCTATCAAACTGTGGGATTTGCAGACAGTCTCCACGCAGGGCCTTTAATTTTTCTTGGTATCACAAGACTGCACATACAGACAGCGATCAGTTATGTTCTGCAGACCATACCTCCGGTTTCAGAAGAAGATTTCAGAAGATTATCCCCTCCTGGGTTGCTTATAGATGTATCCCCTTGGCGCTATAACACTGACCCCAGGTTATATAACTATCTGTGTCTTTAACTGTAAGATAAAATTAGGCAAATAAGTTACATGGCCTTTTTCCAGGATTTATTTTCTCCTAAATATGGCATGATAACTCTCTGCTCTCACCTAAATTCATCTACAATAGTTAAAGTTATGCAAGGAACCCTTCGAGTTATGCACCCCACGCTTTTTTTCTTACACTTCCCTCCTTTGAAGCTGAACCAAAGCTTCTGCTGTCTTTTCTTTTGTTTCTACTCGGTGATTTTACAAACACCTCTTAAACTTGATGGCACGTTCTCTTTAACCTGCACCAATTTACTTTCTTTATTCCAGGCCTTTACTTCTCGCTGGCAGAGATAAAGCACTGTGCTTTGGACTAGAGCGTGCAGTAAATTCACTGGCCTCAGATTAGTTTTCTCCGTTTTCTTTTCCTCATTTTTGTTGCTCTCAGCAACTGCGTTAATTGCATTAAAAATATCAAGAGACGGTGAAGAAGCAATTAATAGAGGCAAAAAAACACCTTATTAAAACAAGAAAGTAGTGGTGAAAGAACCTGGGACGGCATGAAAAGAGCTCTAAACCAAAATCTGTGCATGCATGGAACAAAGATGAGATAAGGTGTCAATTACAAAGTGTTCGTCAGCTTAGATTTGGTTGAGAATGTCCATTTCTTCATTTACTTAGAGGTGATTTTTATCTTTGCAGAGGGAAAAATATTTATTATATCAACACTTAGCTCAACGCCATCAAAAAGCAGATCTTTGCAGATACTGAGATTGAGTTTGAATCCATTGCTGTTTACAGTACTTTTGTCACACTGTGTTGTAAGTCTGTAGCGCACTATACATTTGAAATATTGAAGAGAACAAAGAACAGATCACCCCTTTTGCAGGAGCTGACAAATGACCTCATAAATGTAACCCCATAATATGAAAATCAATTATTTACAAGAAAAAAAAAAATCAAGCCAATTTGAATCTTCACCAACCAGTAATTGAACAATGAAAAAGGGTAAATGAAGCAAAGGGAGACATTAAAAAAATAGGGGGAAATTATCATCATATCAAGTTGTTTAACACAGTCATCATCAGCAGCAGATGGACTTTGCCACAGAATAATGACGTGAAAACTTTAATTATTAATATCTACTTTAGGGACATATCATCTACATCAGTTTCAGTGTGAATTCAGCATTTCATTCTTGACCTTTGACCTATAATATAATGTCCAATCAACCTAAAATGCAGGTTTTTGGATGGTGGGAGGAAGCCAGAGAACCCGGGGAGAACCCACAGAGACACAGGGACAACATGGAAACTCCACACAGAAAAGTCCCCACAAGATCTTAGTTCTCCCGGGGACTTGAACCCAGAACCCTCTCAATATGAGTCGATGATGCTAACCACCACACCACCATGATCCTAATCATCATTGCATCTTCTGCAGTAAATTGAGGTGCTCAGTGAGGAAGAAAACTGTTTATTTTATCCCTATGCATGCATATGTGTGTGTCAGTGTGTGAGGGCAGCGATGTGTGTGAGTAAGGTATCTTTGCAGATCAAGTTCCATGGGCAGATGAAGATGGGTCCCTCTACGAGGTTGTTGGGCAACTAATCCCAAGATGACTACTTAGATTAATTAGCTGACCGTACAACACGCATAATAAATACTAATGAGAAGAAACGGTGGGGCCAAGAGGAAGCAAGACAGACAATAGATGAGTAATGTAAATATAGGTATACAGACAGAAGAACAAAGGAGATAGAGGCTCCTTTCCATTCTTTTCTGTTCCACTTTTGTGCACGTACCTAATTTTGTCGTATTTCACCCTAACCTCTCAATTGTTTCTTTTCTTTCCCATATCCTCTGCGACATACATGTACACAAACAGCTTTGTAGGCCCAGGAGGTCTGTGGCTGTTCTCCATATGGGTTCGGAATATAGTACAGATTTAAGAAGACTTTCAGTAGCGTCGGGCATAAAAGAGATCAAACCCCGTTGCACATGCTACTTTAGAAGACTGTGTGAAAATGGGTGTATGAGTAGGAATGTGTGCGAGCCGGAACATTATTTATTTATTTTTTTCGTTAAGTACTGCTAAGATTAGAACTGAGAGGGGGTTTATGGAGGAGAAAAAAAAGATTATAGAAAATAGAATAAAGGCCAGAGGCATCCATGATGCCTTTGTTTCTCCAACAAGCCACTCAGCCAACAAACATGTTTTCACATTTAGTTATAGCTTTATATCCAAGGCACATCCATGGCCTAAACTGGAAATGCATGCTTCCAAACACATTTGTTTTTCACATTTCTTAACCACTTTTGGAACCACAGATAATCATAAACATACACCTTTCCCTTGTGTAATTCTTAACCCTAGATTCAGTGAATTTTGGGCTGTGAATGACCCAAGGAGGGCATGAAAGGGTTAAGATGCTGTACTACATAGTCTGTACAAAGGGAAAAGAATCTCTGTATTAAAAGGCAAGAATGTACAGTAAGGACAAGAATGATAGGGATGAGGGAGGGATTGAGGGGGAGAAAGGAAACGGGAAAAAAAAAATGAAGAGAGATCTGGATTTTTTGCTATGAATAATAGCCCATTCATCAGCTCTAATTTGTTAGGCTAATGTTCTCACTGAGCTTAATGAGGAGATTAGCTGGCAAATTAGCACTGATAAACGAGCAAACATGAAGCGTGGTGGTCAATCTCAGACTCGGCTATGTATTCCTATCATATCACATGAATGAGGAGCATCTGTTATAAATGCAGTTCTAGTTTGAGTCTGCAATTAATTACACCCTAGAACAAAGTGACTTGCATTAAACAAAATGGTATCTATAGTTAAAGATATAAATGTTAACAAAAACATCAATACGAAAGCTGTAAACAATTCCAATGCTTCCTAGTGTGTTATCCACTCTATGAGAACAGCCTTTCCGTTAATTTGTTTAAAAAATATTATTCTAAGTGCTTTTTTGGAGAACCTTTGCATATTGGAATCTCACTCTTCAATAAATGACAACAGGTTGTAGTAAAGTGTGAGATAGTCCATCTATGGTGGAAAGGGTTAAGACTGTTTGTATTCCCTGAGGAATCAATGTACCCTAAGACCGAGGGGAATTTGGAAGTTCATTAATTCCATCATTAATAAGTAACACATTCATGAAAGTTACATGTGTTCGGATCAGGATCTTCTCTGGAGTGATCTGACAACGAGTGCTATAGTTAAGTAATATCAGCTTTCCAAGTCACAACATTACCAGCAGCCAGTAGATTGCAAGCGTCAGTATCACAGTGCTCCATTATATCCTCCTGAGACCCGGCCCATTCATTTATGTCCATTATAGTGGACATTTTGTCCACCTGTACCCTCCCTAAGTATCTGGAGTTACCCTATCAAGCCCTATAGTTTTCTGTAGAGGACATCCTGGGCTTTCCAGTGATGTGCCATGTGATAGGTTTGCATGCTGGGAACTTGACTTTTTTCCTAAGAGTTCTTAGGTAAATATCCCTTTCAAGACATCTTCTTTTTTATTATTTAATTATCTAAAGCCTGTTCTATTTCCCCATGCAAATCGTCCTGTTTTCCTACACATTGGACATGCTATGAAATTAAAATTAATTTTTTTTTTTTTTAAATTGAAATTGTAATGTTCTTTTTTAGGTCCAAATACATGGAAAATCACAACAAAAAAGAAATTTGAAGACACTTTTTTTCTCTGGGATATATCATCCTCATAATTCTATGCCAGAAAAGTCATGTATCACAATGGCAACAAAAATCCAAGTGACTGCTACTGGTACATTGCTTCAAGAACTTTGAGAGATTCAGCCCATGATTCCTTTTGTTTGTTTTTTGTTTTTTGTAAAGGTTCGTCACACTGTATCCATCTATGAGTATGGAACATGCCCAGAATAAAAAATGGAAGCCTTATTTCCTCAAGGACATCTCCCGTTCCTATACCCGTCACAAACTAAACTCACACACATCATTGGACAGGTTTGGCGGGAAATCTTGTGCACAGATTGGTTGAACATTAGGCACTCATCCATTGGTTTATTTCTTGGATCTGCTGCTTGATTCTTTTTTTTTTTTTTTTCCCAACACACCCTTAAGCCAAAAACACAAGAAAACAGTGGGCTGATTTCTTGCCCACTCTGTTGGAACTCAAACTTTTCCAAAAAACGCAAAGGCCATTACTGTCATTGTGGGTAAGCTGTATGTTTACAAAAAAGAATTTGTAGTTTTGATGGTTCTTCGCTGGTTCAGTGGGTAAATGTGACAGCCATTCAATAGCTGAACTGCGGCTGAAAGGAGAAGAACAGAGTTCCGCTTGATCTGGCACAAATAAGTTTATTCCATGTTAGAAAATGGCAGAAACCTCTTTTATTTTCCCGGGCCATGTGTTTGTGATTGAAATGTGAGCATCTAAATATTGAGCATTTACAGAAAATAACAATAATATATATATTTTTCACTACACTGTTCATGTGATGTAGTATTATATTAAAGATATTAAATCCTTAAATTGCACAATAAAAGAAATCATGAAGGGTTTCAGTTTTTACTTTTTTTCCCCATTGTAACCGTATGAAAAATGCAGTTACAGAATGTCCAACTGTGTGAAACATTGGCATAACAGTGGATGAATTGTAGGTCATTTAACACTGTGTGATCTTAGCCATCAAATGAAGTAAGTTCACTGCTAGCAATGATGTGTGACAGGAATCTGATGAAGTTGCCTCAAATATTATGTTTGATACGTGGGGACTGTTTAATGATGATCTGTGCTGAATCATAATGGAAAGAGCAGCACTGATTCTAAGGGTGAAGTGACTTTTACAAGCTGATGGACTGAAAAATCTCTTCACTTTTTATTAAAGTCTGAATGAAATCTTTTGCTGCTTTGCAACTCACCCAGATCACGTTTTCTCCACAGTTATTTTATGGTAGTCATATTTCATTTGGGAATCACACCTTGTGTACCAGATTTAAAACAGTGAAGTTTTTTATTTGTCCACATGTTTTAGAATTTAAGTTTCAGAATTTTAAGGTTATTGTTTGACGCTGCATATTAATAATAATCACAGGATGGGACAGAACAACTTTGTAGTTCTTGACAGATTTTTCTCACTAATTATTAATATGTGGACCTTGATATGAACATTGATTCCAAATCTACTATATGTGGGAAAAAGAAAAGCAATAAAACTAATGAAGTGCTTGTTTTGGTACAAGATTTGAATAAAATGAGACATATGTACAGCAACAACATAACTTTACCATTCGTGTTTTTGGCAGCCGAGTTCTAATTTTCAGTTTTTAGCTAAATACATAAGCTAAACCTTGAAAAATGATTTCATAGTTAGTTGTTGTATTTAATTCCAACTTAGCTGGAGAGACGATAAGAAACTTTTGGGGGGGGCAGACTTTTTTATATTTTCAGATTAACTAAATCCATGACTGTCCTGTTAAACATTTCAACATTTGATCTGATCTTTGATTTGAACGGTGACTTGTACAATAAGAACATCTGTTGCTTATTTTGAGCGCATCCTGGAATTATATATTTTATGTTTCATGGGTCTTGGGCCAAGAAAATAAGAACTTTGCCTGAAAAAAAAGGCTTAGTTTCAGTAGAGGGCTTTTCTCTATTAGTATAAATATCAGCCATTTCTTTACCATCTTGTCATGAGAAAAACAACCCTATTTTCAAAGTTCTATTTGTAACTCCAGGGGTAACTTAGAGGTACACATTCAAGCACAGAAAATATACATAGACACACAAAAATAAGTTTGGCTTAAAAGGAGCGACTGTAAGCAACTGGTGCATCCTCAGCTCATAGGAATGCAGGTGCTGTTCAGAGGAGCCCGGTTTCTAAATAGGGCTCTTCTATCCAGCAACAGAAAGTGATGCGAACAATAACGGGCCGCGCATTTGCATTTCAAGTATCCCTAAATTGGCATTAACGGACCCCGACTCAAAGATCAATAGAAGAACACAAAGGAAAGACGAACAAAATCAAAAACAAGAAGTGCTTGGAGTCAAAATCAGGAAACGATGAGGAATCTATGAGCGAAGACAATGAATGAATGTGTGAGAACACAAATAAACATCTTCATGCAAAGAAGATCACTGCCGTTTCATAAACTGACATAAATGTGTTCCAAAATTATTTCAAATGCTTACACACCCTGAAATTAATTCATTGTAAATTCTGCAGCAGCAACAAACCGCACAAGAAAAACTGACAAAATGATGTGTCACTTTTTCCTTTCTTACTCTGCTCCTTCCACTTTTCTCCTCATTTCATCTTCTCCTCTTCTGTGTTTACCTCCGTCTATTTTCCCTTGCCCTCACACAAATCCACAACCCCGAAATGCACAAACAGCCTCGCTATCTCGAGGCTGATGGCTGTCACCTTTGTGTACTCAGCCTCTTTCAGAAGCCAGCAATGCAAATAACACCCTCATGAATATTCAGGTCCGATTTGAGATGGAACGAGAGAGACTGAGGGAGTAAAAGCAGTGGGGGGGGGGAGAGACAGGGAAACTGAAGGGATACAGTGAGTAGAAACTAAAGGAGGACGGCTTGAGACAGCACGATAGCACGGGGTGGATTATGGGGATAAACACATACTGAGTGATGCCCGGTTAAATAGAAAAGGAGAGTAGGTGTCGTTTTCAGGGTTGAAAGTACCAGCCAGGACAAAAAACACACAGGATGAAAGCACTGATATGTAGTATTTGGTTAATTGTGTTGGATACATTAAAACAATGAGAAAAAAAAGTGAAATTTTTTATGTGGTGGTATGCAATGAATGATAGTCAAGGTAATTTTAAGAATCCCTATTTATCTGTGATTAAAAATACAACTTATGGAAAGGTTGAAATTACATATAGTGCAACAATACAACTTTCAATGTTTACCTGACACTAAAAA
>CAJRST010011112.1:18735596-18748504 GCA_907169785.1 Menidia menidia | reverse complement strand
AACACATACTGAGTGACGCCCGGTTAAATAGAAAAGGAGAGTAGGTGTCGTTTTCGGGGTTGAAAGTACCAGCCAGGACAAAAAACACACAGGATGAAAGCACAGATATGTAGTACTTGATTCATACTGTTGGATACATTAAAACAATGAGAAAAAAAGTGAACTTTTTTTTATGTGGCGGTATGCAATGAATGATAATCAAAGTAATTTTAAGAATCCCTATTTATCTCTGATCAAAATTACAACTTATGGAAAGGTTTAAATTCCATATAGTGCAACAATACAACTTTCAATGTTTACCTGACACTAAAAAGAAAAAAAAGAAACATTAGGTTGACCAAAATGTGACTTTAAATCCATGGAAGAATGTTTCCAATTGAACTTGCAGACAAAAATTAGCTTTTCAAACACAAGCTAACACATCTAGATGATGCTACTGGTGATCAAATGACCTATGATTCCATATGCTCATAACTCAACCCAAATGAGTGAAAACACACTGTACATTCTCCTAAATGTAATCCTTTGATTCTCTCTGGGAAAGCAGTAAATTGTAAGTGTCTATCAACACAGAAAAACAGCTAAATTTCCAGTTAGGTCAATTGTTGGTATTGTTCAGAATCTAATTTAAGATTGCTGGTATGACCACGTCAAAGTGGCACCAGATTAAAAAAAGAATGAAATACGATAAATAGAATGCCCGTGTTGCAAACAGAAACATAAGGTTTACGTTTGATAATTGTCATTTTACTCCATCTATAGCTTAAACTCATACATACACACATGTATAGCATCGTATCCTCATCACTAATCATGTCACTAATTAGCTAACCAAACAACAACAGCACAGTTCAACTTGACAGCTCTTTAATGAGGGAGATACTAATCACTTTGACCCTCAGTCTGCCAACATGTCCAACGCTGAAATATAATTTGGAAAAATCTATGTAATAATGCATTTGAAGCATGAAACTTATGTCTCTATTCACTTGGCATATTCATTCAATGGGCCTCCTTTTTCCACTTTTTATCTACTTTAGTGTATATTTTATATCGTTAAGCTGAAACGCATTGGTTTGTTTATTTTTGAAAATTGTCCTTTCCTGTACCATTTAATTATTGTACTTTTGGATTAATATATCAGTGAAAATATTATTTATTCACAATGTAGACATATCATAGAGGGTGGCCATAGTGTAGGTGTATCAGCAGTGTACAGCTTGCAAATATAAGAGCTCGAACTAAATCAGCTACCTTAGTGGTGGTTTGGATGGTGCTTATTATATGACAAAATATGTGAATTTTCATAGGAAAGGTATCCATCCGTTAGTCAATAGATGCACATGAAGAAATGGAGACAAAATGATGCTGTATACAGAAATACAGAATGAATTGGTCACTGTGAAAATACAGGTGCACTGTTCCGTTCGCACAAAAACATGCATAATGTCATCTTAAAGTGAGAAACAAGCATGTTTGATCATGTAAAACTACAAAACCATGTCGTATAGAATCACGTCCACTTGCCCTGATGTCTCCTGCTCCATTCTCATGATTGCTATTCTTCTGCTAGCACTGGAAGGAAGTGTTTCCCCTGTCTAATCATATTTCTCGTTTCCCCCTCATTCATTGCTTCCCTTTTCTTCCCTCTTAGCCTCTTGTCCCTCTCTATCTCTCTCTCATCCTCTCTCCGTGTCCCTCCATCTCCTCAGCAGTTTATCATAATCACATCACCTCAGCGTAATGGAGCACACTTAAGGCTTATTATGTGTCACACACAGAAATACGCAGACGCACACACTCACATGCACGAATGAGATCCACTTAAGCCTTATTACATGTCTGACTGTGCCTCTAACATGGGAGATTATCCAGCGGAGTGTGTGCTCGGGCAGAGGGCAAGGATTGCAGGTAAGACACATAAACAGACCCAAACACACATCTTAACTTAGCCAGCGTCAAACAAAACAAAAAATCAAAACATTTTAAAGGTTTTTATGCTGGCATTTCTGTACAGGTATGCAGTTGTTCTAGCAGAGTGAATAAACAAGCATGCAAGTGGCGTAAGATGAATAAAAGGTGCACTTACGGCAACAAATTAGGACAGCTCCCCATCCTTTAAATGCACACGTTTGTGTGTGTGAGCGGACATGTATGTGTGAGATTACGCTTAACATAGAGACTTTCTATGTATATCTGACAAAGTGCAGCTCCACATTAATGTATATGGAGGACATGGTAGTGAGAAGGGTGTGAGCGGGATTCATCAGTTTTTTTCCCTTCAGTCTTATTGAAAAGAAAAAAGATGTAGACAACTTTTTTACGTATTTAACAAATACATCATCCCAAAAAATATTATTTTTTTTACGGACATGGTATGAGTTGCATTTGTCGAAGCTGCCCGAACCCTCAGAAATAACAAATGACATCATGTAAAAAATATTAGGGGGGGAAATGAAGGAGCTCACTGTGTTCCATGCCTGAATATGAGTCTAAAAAAGTACAAAGAATAAAGCCCATCTACTCGTATTATTCTCATCAGATCTGCCCTCGTAGGAGTAAATTATTACAGTGATGCTATCTCCAGCCGCTGTGTTGCGCTGGGATGTTCACCGGATAGAATGATGAATTTGCACATCTGTCAGTGTTTTGCCTGAAATCCCTGATGTCAGTGAAATGATGAAGAATGATAGAACGGGATATGCAACTTTACTCTCCAGCTCTGATTGTTAAGTTATTGTCACTCAAATACAAAGAGCTTCTGAGGACAGGATCTATGCAGACCTTCTTCCACCATCAAAAATAGTGTCTTAAAGAACAACAGAAACTCATCAGGGGACTACCCCTCCAGTTTATGTTTTTTTCCACAATCTAAAAAATGTCCAAGTCACGAATATTCATGAAGTTGTTATTTGCACTGCTGACTCCTCAAAGAGGCTGAGCACACAGAGGTGACAGCCATCAAACTCAGGGGTCGATAGAGTAGAGAGATGAGAGTGAGGAAGGGGAGGAGGAGAATAAATGGAGATGATGTAGAAAAGAGTTTGAAAAAAAAACAAAATAAAAAGATCAATATGACAAACAGAGACCAGATTGCACAACGAAAGTGAAACATAGACATCCTTCGATAGCATTTGTGTTCCTACCTCAACGTGAACTGTTCCATGTTCGAGTCTGACTTCATGTAGATGCCAAACGCCACTGTCTTGCCAAGCCGGACTGGACTGGGTGGGACCAGAACCTCCAAATTCCCATCCAACTGCAATCTTTCGCCTTTCGCGGACACGGGGCCCACGCTCATCTCGACAGAGCCGGCTTTCAGCATATCTTGAAGACCTCCATCTTCTAAAGAGCTCCACTGTCCCGAAAGGCCTAGGCCGAGGCCTCCCAGAGGACCCACATTTGCACTCGACGCTCTCCACGGCTCATTTACAATCGAGGGGCACTCTCGACCAGCCCCTTCCACCGGTAGGATCGAGTAATACACATCCACTGGCGGTAGTGTCACTTCGGGAAGTCTTTTTCTCGCTTGCGCCGGTGTGAACCAAGCCGGGGGAATCTCCAGACGGACCACGCAGATGCCAGATGGTCCCATGAGGCGGCAGCCCGCCGAGGGCGCTGCCTCGTTGGTGTCGCGGACGGCCACGGCTCTGACACAGGGTAGGAGGGACGGAGGAGGAGAGTCCGGTTCATCCCAGCGCCGCCCTATCAGGTAAAACAGCACCTGAAGAGACATCGATAAAACAAGGTCATAGCTGGTAGAATAAAGAACACATTAAGCTGTTCATGTTACAGTAGAAAATGTAGATACAATATGAAGTAATAACGTTTTAAAATAAAATAACTCAGGGATTCCCAGCTCTGCAACATGTAGTCAATGTCTCTGGAGCACAAAAAAAGGATGGAAGTAGAGGAAATAATATATCTCTCATAAGGGATAAAAGCCACGAGAAATTAGGTCCACACATTTCATGAGAAAAAACATGGTACTAAGAGATATTTTATGCAGAGAAAATATATCTAATTGGAAGTTGTTTTTTGTTGAAGGGCTTTTTAAATACCTTGTTTAATATCAGGAGATACTTCATGGTTGTGAGGCATATCACAAAACAGTGAGTCTTTTTCATTCATTAAAACTAAATACTAACAACTTCAAGAAATAAATCAGAAACAAGTCTCCTCTGTCAAATCAATGGTAAGTCTGTTTTGTTCTTTAACAAATTAATCCAGCTAAAGTTTTTTTTCATAAAGGCCAAGAAGCTCTAAATGTTTCAATTTTTTTTTCTTTAATATAGAATAAATATACTATTGATTAGATAAACAGATGCTCATGACTCACTAATTGGTTAGTTTGTCAAGACTACAAGAGATATGTGTGAGATGTGTTTCATGTGTTCATAAGTCAATGCACATTCCAAAGTTAAGCATCAGTTGCTCATACCTGTATCCACGGTCTCGTCGACCCCACTTTGGGAACCACCACTTGACCTTTAACCCTCCAGTTGAGCGTCACCTGGTTGGTGGAGAGCAGCAGGTGTGGCGGGGGACCTTGGAGGAGCTCCACGGGAATGGGCTGCTCGACGCTCAGATTGCCGTAGCTGCAATTGACACTCGGCAGGGGCTGCGGCGCGGCCACGCCCGGCTCTAGCTGCTGGAGGAAGAACGGCTCGGTCCGCGTCGAGAGGCTGCCGTTGCGCATGACCTCCTGATTGGCCTCCCGCAGGAAGAACGCGGAATCGGCCCCACTCAGCTGGCACTGGACGGGGAGGTAAGTGGGGAGGGAAGAGGAGAAACGGGGCTGGTACGTGTCCGGACCGCCACCCACTCCACCTCCTCCTGCTCCGATCGGGCTGTTGGACACTTGATGTGAATGAATGAAAAAAGAAGAGGTATAGGAAATAAAAAGTTGTTGGAGAAATAGAGACAGAAGTGGGTAGGGGGAGAGAGAAGAGAAAAAAAGATTAATTCCACTCTGATTATATGAAAATACAATGCTTGTCTAAAACTATAGCAATGCTATCACTGCCATTTAATTTGACTGTCGCAAACGATTAATCAAAGTAAAATGAACACCACCAAAACTCAAGCTCACTGACCTGTGAAATACATCGTTATTGTACTCAAACATTGATGTAAATACATGCAACCACCAATCAGCTTTTCTACATAAATTGACACATGCATTGCCACCCACAGACACAAACCATATTACATGGTGTTTCTTGGCACCCTCTCTATTTATACAGAAGTGAGAAGAAAAAAAAAACATTAGTTCAAGTGATTGACTTGGCACCACAGCTTACATTAATGCATCTGTGTATTTCTTTTTTTTTTCTTTTTCAAAGAAACATTACAACAGCATCAATCAAAAATGAGATACTGCTCATTGGCAGTTTATTTTCATGTATTTACACTCAATCTTCACCCATGTCCAAATGTATTTACCAGACTTTCCATACACACTGGGAATTTGGAAGCATGGATTACTGGGGTTTTGAGGCGATATCTCATTTTCTAAGAGGGACATGGGGTTCCAATGTTGTGTTGGAGGGAGTTAGAATAACTAATCTCCATCCTCCATCTGCTTGTCGGCATTGTGCTGTGCAAGGCACGAAACCACAGAACTCAGTTCAAAGATCAGTTATTCGAACCTCTTTGAATGTTGGCCGAATTCCAACATGAGCTACAATTAATCGCATTATGCTTTAGTAGAATTCACAAAAGTCTGGACCCTTTAATGCCAGTGATTCAAGTGTAAGCGCTTATGGCTCTGAAAGTTCAGTCTGATGACTTTTCCATGTTATCCAGCGTACAAGCATGGTTAATGTTTGCAAAGTTTAGTTTATTTCACATTTGATGGGAAAATCTATTCATGAAAATGTAAAGCTCCTCAACACTTAACATTTATTTTCAGGAAGTTGTACACTTGATAAGATGTTTAAACTTAAGGCTCATTCTTAAGAGGTATGGGAAATTACGCAGGTTACTCAAGGAATTGAAGTCAGAATTATATTGTTTTTCTTTTGTTTTTTGTATTACTACATTTACAATAAGAAATTGAGTATTAATAGAATACAGTATCCATAAGACAAATATGGCTTTTTGTTAAATAGTTTGCGAGCATAAAATATATTTTGAATAAACGTTGCTTTTATTAAAAAGCGTGCCATAGTTTTGCTGCAGTGGCTTTAGCATCAGTGCTTACATACAAATAGAGCATTAGTGGAGAGAAACATTTTTCGGATACATTACTGAGTGTGTGGCAGGGATGTAGGCTCTGAATTGATTTTACCCTCTAAATCATATCAGATCACACAATGCTGACAGTGAACACCGTGTTAAACGAGATTTTGACAAGTCGCACTGCCTACAATGACAGGAGTGACCGCTCCGCTTTTGTGATGTATGCACACTTGGCTGTTGGAATCTGTTTTTGAAAATGTTTATATACAGTGGATTTGGGACAAAAATACTCTGACCATGGTAGTGATTGCTTGGTTTATTCGGGTCATGTTTTTCTGTTCTATGACCAGCCGGATCCGGATAAACAAAAAAGGACTATTCCACACCTCATTATAGTGCATGGTACATTTGATATTTCATAGTTTTGTGTGTCATTGCCCTGCTGCTAAATCAGTAAAGTCTCTGATAAATTGAGCAGGTAGGTACTCTATTATCAGTTAAGAGGTCAGGTTAATAAATAAAGGGGTGTATGAAATGTTCATCTTTATCAGATATCTAACCCGAAGTATGAAAAAATAAAATAAAAATGAAAAATAAAATTCTTAAACTAATTGGCTATTAACAAAGTTTTCACAGTGTGCCTTGTGCTGAAAACTGTAGGGAAACTGCACCACATAAGGATGTATACAGATATTAACATACTGTAACCTATTTACATAAAATGAATAGTTTCCACTACCACTTACAGCCGTAAAGGTATCGTTAGACCTAAAATATTACATCTCCCTGAACAATGAGTAGACCAAAGGGATTGGTACTGAAATCATACTGAAACAAAGAAAATGCATGCATAGAGCAGTAAGCTTGTGCGGAAAAGTATGTTTGTGTGTATCTTTGTTTCCTAGGGAAGCGGAGTGTGAAAATATAATGAGGGTGGGACAGCCTAGCGCTGTCTGGGGCAAGTCATACCGAGGCGACTACACAAAATAAAAAAAAATGAGAGCAGAGAAATAAAGTGATACCTCAGTGTAAAATGAATAAGCAGGCTGGTTTGGTCATGGTGCGTAGGCACATAGGGATATGCTTAAAAAGAGAAAGCCAGGCAAAGGGAACAGAAGACTGCAAAAGATAAACAGAATGAAGAAGGAAGTGTGAGGAGGAGGAATAGGAAGACAACAAAAAGGGATAGTGATAGTAAGATAAAGTATTCGCAAATGTGTGCCCAAAGACGGCAGTTGGACCTAATAGAGCTGGTCGTGTTGCTGTTTTACATAGATACATCACAACAAACTCACAACAACTGGTATCCAGTCAGATCATGTCAATATTTGGATGTTGTGTACTGTAATTGGAAACTAGATTAAATTATTGTATAAATGATGTATTATGTTTTACTTAAAACAAGAGAAAATCCTCAAGATTTGCCTATCAAACTTTTAGAACTTATATTGTTATATTGTATTACTGCAGGACCACAGCCTGTTGATCAGAGAAAATGTTTGGATGCCTATACCCATGTGCTTTTTATCGGCAAATAATCATAAATTGTCGGTGATGTGGCAAAAACACATCAGCACATTCACTGTTCTCTTCCTTTTTTTTCTTTTTTATCATTGTGGGTGTCCTTGAAGCGCTTGCACGTGTGTATGTGTGTCCACAGGAGTCTTGTGAAGCATATGTCCTGATCCCGGACAGGGACCTTGAGCAGCTGACACACACACACACACACACTCACACACACGCACACACATGCACACACTGAGCAGTCTCATGCAGGCAAAAGTTGATGTAGTTTATGCCATGAAGCGTCATGAAAAAATAAAAAAGTCAAATTTGAATTTATTGGTCATAATAATGATAGTCATTTTTATTTATAACTTTTATCAGTACTCAATTTCTGTCACAGCTGCAGCAACTTCTGGGCGACAAAGCATTTAACCTAAATAATAAAGCCCATAGATGCTTCGCAAAATACAAATTTACACTGGATCGGTCTGCCTAACCGATCCTGGCTCCATAGGAGGCGCTCTACAACAAGTAAGACTGGCCCTCTGTCATCCATACACTGGTATGCCTTTGGCTACCATTAAACCTGGCATGATCTACATTCTTTGGCATCATCGTTTTGGCAACCAAAAAACACAACAGGAGTCCAAACCCACTGTGTCCTGCTGCACAGAGCTTCTGTGTGTCTGTGTGTGGCTGTCTGAAGACTCTGGTGCACATGAATGGACATGGATGAACAAGTATGTGTGTGCCAACACGCTCAAAAGTGAAATCATACATGGCGTTTATTTACCGGATCGTGAATTAGAAAAAATATGCGCGACAGACACGTGTTGAGAGTGTCTTTTGGGGTGTGTGTGGAAATTTGGACAGGAACCCAGCCAGATGTACAGAGATTTGACAAGGCCCATCTGTGATCTTTCTTCCCCCCCCAAAAAATGTCCATCCTGCTCCGTTTCCAAGCACAGAAAACACACACACTTACAGCCAGTAATCAAAACACAGTGGAGCGTGTAGGGCAGGAAGAAAGACAGCAAGAGCAAAGCCAGATGGGTATGACAGAGAAGGAGATGTGATAATGGTATCAGTGTTGCTTGATGTCGTGTTGGTAAATATTGATTCACATTTTTAGATTTAATTAGACACATTGACGGACCCACACAATTTTTCATATCATCCTTTTGTGTCTGTCTGTGTATATTGGTTAATATGTTTGGTCAAATTTAGTTCAAGATGAAGCTCACGGTAGATCATTCCACAAATAAATGCACAAACATGAGCTTGAATATTAACATTCTCACATGCAAAATCAATATTTCTTTCAGTTTCATTTATTTATTTATTCTTTTTAATCCCCAAAATACATTTTCCCTTCAGTGTCATGCCCTCGGGTAGAATGTGATGTAATGCCTTAGAATCTTAACCAGAAGTTACTCGGGAATTTCACAAAAGTGTGACAAACATAAATCAAAAATCAACCTTTCCTGTTCAAATCTGTAGTGCTTTTCTACAGGTTGATGCAGACTGCTCAGGTTTGAAGCATTTGATAAAAAGCATCAAAACGTCAATTTGCGCTTTGCCCCATTCATCGCAGACACAGCCCTGGTAAGAAAATTTATCATAGGAGAATTTTCCAAGAAGAGTGAACCTCCATTGATCATACAGATGGCGTGCTATCTGAGGGAGAGACGGGAAGAGATGGGGGAGAGAGGGACAGTTGCAGAGATGGAGATGGTGTGACTTATGGAAAAAGGAAAGGGAGAAAGTGGTGATGAGACATAAAAGGGTGAGGGAGGATGAAGAGGATGAAAGAAGGATGAGGTTTCTATTTCGGAGCGGAGCATTTATCAAAAGCATGGAGTTTATTCTGGTGGTCTCCCTTTCTCTGGTTCTTTTGACACTTCTTTTGCCGTCAGTCTCAAAAACCGTCCAGCGAAAATCTTTCCTTGTGTTGAAGAAACAGCATTTTAAAAGTTAAAAGGCAGAATAGGGAAATGTGAACGAGTGGGTGTGATGGATCGTGTCCGAAGTCTACCGGCAAAGGTTTCAGCATACTGTATGTATGTATTTGTTTCGAATGAATATGACCTACACTTATCCTAGTAAATGTCTTCCCTGAGGAGTTCACTTCAATATTCCTGAGTCATCGTCACTCTTTCCTCGGAGATTAGAACTTGTCCCATCATCAAAAAGTTTCTCCCTGTCGGCACTATCCTCGTAACATTCCCAGACTCTGTCCAACCGATCTCCTTCAGAGGAAAAAAGAAAACTGTGAAATGAATCCTGCAGTGAGAGAGTGGTAAGTCGGGGATAAACGGTTGGGATGAGGACTTTTGCGGGGCGTGGATGTGAATTCTGCAGCTGGGATTCCTGTAGGTGTGTGGCTGGATGAGCCTGCAAGGGTCAGTGCATTTTGTCATGTCGTACGTGTGCCGTTTGTGGCAGCAGAAGCAAGGAAGTGTGAAGAGCAATTTCAAATGGTCACCCTACAACTGAGAGAGACAGAGGCAAATAAAGGGAGGACCTCTCACTGGAGAAGTCGAGCAGCACCGACAGAAATGAAGGAGCACTGTGCAGGAAATGTTAAACTCTGAGCTGTATACAAAGACACACACGGTATGCAGCGAGCCAAAACTATTTAGAGTGTACAGTGTGCACGCTCCTTTTTGTTTTCTATAGTTGTGATCTATTTTAAATGATGAACTACAAGAACAGGAAACAAATTCAGTAGGAACAAAAAAAAATTGGTTAAAATATTATTATTATTTTCCTTTTTTTTCGTTTTTTTTTTTCTTTTTTTTTTCTTCCTTTTTTTCGTTTTTTTCCTTTTTTTTTTCTTTTTTTTTTTCTTGTTTTCCTTTTTTTTCCTTTTTTTTCAAAAAATAATATTGACATGGAGGGCTATTCTAAGCAAACATATCCTACAGGGATGTTTGTTTATACGCTAAAACAATTTATTAACATACAATATTCTAAAAGTTATTAAAAGTCTTTTGCATGCAAATTTCATACCCAAACACAGTCGTAAATAGAGTTATGAATAAGGAGAGATCTAAAGGGGAACCTCTGTGTGTGTGTCAGGCCCCGATCTCCTGGCTGTGAATATGAGACTTGGATAAGTCCGCTGGGCATTGGAACCATTCAATACCATCCTTCAGTGATCCACAGCCAGTCAACCAACTTGTAAAAGCTGCTTATAAAGGGGGCTAAAGGACTCGCAGCCTCAACTGACTTAATGGAGCCGCAGCAGTAAAGTAGCAATAAGGTGACAAGAGGAGAAAAGAAAAGATACTGTAAAAGGAGAAAATTATGATGGGAGAAAGTGAGTGCCATTAGAGGAGGGAGGGGGGGAGGGCTCATCAATGAGGGAAAAGAAAAAGGAATGGGGAGGGAGAGATATGAGAAAGTGCAAGATGGGAAAACTTGAGGACAAACGTGACAGAGACAATAAGAGAACGTGGGGGTCGAGGACAAGGTAGGAAAAGCAAAATACGTGTTGAGAGCCAATGAGAGAAGAGGACATGACCAGAGTTAATGAAGATAAATGCTGAGAACAGCTGTGGAATAAAATGCAGAGTACGGGATGAGACAGAAAACAACTGCAGACAAGAACAAAAAAAGACTGAAGGAGGTGAAAGACGTGAATGTGAGAAAGTTATACTGTTTGTCATCTCACAATTAATGATTACAATGTGATTATGTGGTTTTCCCTGCATGACTGAGCAGATATAGCAGTGCAAGAGTTTTCCAGAGCTCTGTCAGTCTGTATATGCAGTAACAGACCACCTAAACAAAAGGAATTATATGTAAGACAACAAAGTCCAGAAAGAGAAGGAAAAGGAGAGGAAGAAGCAATTTAAAGGAAACAAATAATCAAATTCACTAACAGGATTAATCAGCTTTGGTGCAAATGCCAATGAAATGTGTAGCAAGACAGAATACCAGACTAGTGATTCCTAAAGAGTGGAAGAAATGTCTTAATTTGATTATTTGCATGGAATTGGAAAACCTTGAACAATAAAGGCTATTAATGCTCATTAAATTCCATCAGAATGATGACGAAAATACCATGACAGGATAGATTTATCTAAAAGTGATGTTGATTACTAGTCAGACTGTAAAATTAAAGGGGGAGACACTATCTCTGTCATCCCATTTAACAAATGATAATAACAATGTGCATGTGATATCATATGTGTTAAATACTTGTCAGCTCATGTTGTTACATGATGTTATACAAAATGTGAATTTGTCAATTGCACTGAAAAGATTACAGGTTACTCAAAGGGCGTATTTCAGTTTTGTTACATCCTCTTGCAGAGTGCAATGAAGATCGACCATTTAAATGTACTCGTACTCGCAATGTCATCGATTTCCACTTGAACAAAATGCCAGCACTGCTTGGATTCGTCCAAACAGAGCTTTACTTAAAAAGGTTAAGTGTCACTTTAATGTTGTGTTAATATGGTCGATTCTATTTTGGGATGATAGATTTGTTTTCTTTTTTTGGTATGAAAAATATAACTGGATTTCCAATGGCTGAGTTTACGTTGTGACAAAATTTGCTCTATACAATACATTTTACGTATGTTCACACTGTCTAGTACAGGTATGCAGTGTAATGAGTTCTGCTCTCTTTGATTGGAGACAGCTCATCCTGTTTTAAATCACACTAAATCAATAGGAACAAAATGTGAATATACAAATTTGATGTCAATGTTGCAATAAAATCACCCCAAAAAAACTTGTATGAAAATACCTGTATTGACCAAAACCCTGCTATATTTGAATCCCATGGTATCCACATTTACAAGTTCAAATTTACCTGTGCCACAACCAGATGAAATTTAACTTCGTACCTCCATAGTGTACAGTATTTGGGGAAAAAACATCTTACCACAGCATGCCCTTGTAATCCCTCACTAATCTGTTTTCAACTCTAAGCTGGTTAGGCTGATCTGATTAATGTTCAACAGTTAATTACTGGAATCTTCTGCATGTAATCTAACTGGCTAATCAGAGGTAGATTAAAACACATTTGACAGTCACCTCTCTCCCCGTTTCTCCCCCAGTTCCCGGGTCTTTATCAGCTTCATCGGCATCATGCTTTATCTCACTTTATCTCCTCAGATTTACCGACATCTTTTCCCGGTGACTCTTTATCTGATTCCCTATGTCTATGAGCCTCTTTCTAACATCACTGTTGTCATCAGTGTCTC
>CAJRST010011112.1:18723196-18735586 GCA_907169785.1 Menidia menidia | reverse complement strand
AGAAGCTTGACAACTCAATATAAGCGAAATGACAGGTGATGACTGTCTTTCTATCCTTTGGTTTTTTCTCTTATTATAATGAATGTCAGCTATTTCAGGTTAATTAATATCAGATTAAGTGGAAATCAAACTGTTAAAACCCCAAATATTAAAGCCATCCACTTGTATGAATCAGATATTAATGCAATGTCTTCATACAATGTGTCCATTTGGACACTGTTTAAATTTTCTCATCAGCTGTCCACCATGTTTAGTTACCCTGATTCCAATTTTCCATCTTTCACCGTCCTGCTTGCTTTGCCAGGTAACGCTCGATACAAAACCCTAATGCAAAAGTGGCTTTGTTGTTTGTGTCTAATATGATTTTCGGATTGAACATCGTTTGCTGTGATAGGGTCAGCAATAAAAGATAAAGATTCAGATGTAAAGTGCAATGCCTTTTGCAATGCATATTCAGCCCATTTACTAAATAAACCAATATCCAAATCAATTCAGCTATGAAATTAGGTGGTTGTTCTGTTTGCACAGCTTGGGGAAAACAAGAAGCAAACTCAATATGGCTTTTAATGAGGATAACATGTATTTCATAACTCAGAAAAAATAAAAACACAACAACGGCATCGTTGTTCAACAGCAGATGTCCGAATTTCAATTTTCACGAAAACCTCCAAGGAGAGCTTAGATTGGCTCTATATCACAACAATATTGCATTGGTAGTTTTTTTTTTTATTGATTGATTACCCCTCTCAGTCAAGTTTGCAAAGTGGTTTGCAAATATTGCTGACAGGAAACAAGACCAAAGACAGTTTCCAACAAAAACAGAGTGATTTGAATTTCACAAAATCTGACATGAACAGGACACACACCACACAACATGTTTTTCTGTTTCAGGCTACCCACTAATACACAAGTTCAGTGCAGAAAAAGTAATAGAATGAAAGTATTTTTTAATTCACTAAAACTGTATTCCACTTTAACTAATTACAGTATTTTTGTTTTGTATACACGCAAATCTGTGTTTGACATTTGGTGTTGTTGGGAAAGTTTATAGTTGTTTAAGCTAAAAAAAATCACTTAGAAAAATCATAATTAATCACTTGACAACACCAATTAAAATGCATTCATATTAACAAGTGCTGGCAAGTGGTTGGATTTTTAGAATTGCAGTTAATTACTTGATTCTTCAGTCATTCACAATTATTCTTTTTGTTCTTTTTTACAGTTTACTCAATTCAACTCAAAAGTGTTAGTAAGCACTTCAAATGTATTGTTGCGGTAAAGCCTACCCCTTTAAGAAAGCAGCATTGGAATGGTTAAATGGCTCTCACAATGAGAGGTTTTGAATTTAGGAAGAAAACAAACAAATATAAAAAAAGACACTGGAATTAAATCAAACTTAACATAAGATTAAAAACCCGTCGACACGCTTTTTGCTGTTTTACAAGATCAGCAGCAGATGTTGAAATGTGACTGTAAATAAACACGCCTAGTGACTCTGGCAAGCAGCCAAAAATGATTTAAAGGTGGTGACTGTGAGGAAGGAGGACTGTAACTGGCTGATTAACAACTGGGCTTGGCCAGCCACGGTGGCCCCGGGGGGCAAATACATTACTTGCTTTTTTGGAAAAGTGACAGATGTGAAACAAGACTGATAGAGATGCAAGTGGAGGAGGAGTAAAGGAGGAGAGCAGTTTACACACCATTCAGGCAGGATGCAGGGCTAAAGCGAGCAACCATTCTCATCCTGAGCTGTGGCCATGTTCTGCAGGTTAAACCTCTACCCTGGGACTGACAAGGATTTCACTCTGTCACGAACGTAAACATTTCGGCAGATTAATCCCCCCCCAACAGCCATACAGTATGGCAACACCGCTCCCCTAATAAGCAGATTTCAGCTGAGGGACGGCTCTGAGCCTTGTAAAAACAGTTTAGGAAGGGCTAAAAAGCATGCCAAAGAGCCTGAGGTGTTCTCCTGACCTCTAAACTGTCCACTTATCAATCTGATAGCATCCGCGGGAAGCAATCCCAATACACCAAGACCATCCACACAACCTACAGGACACAGCAGAAACCTTTGCTAAGTTTCTGGAACACAACACTGCAGGACGATGTCAAATGTCCTGACTTGTCTTTTAAAAAGCTCACTCTATATCAAACAGGTTATCATAATAACATCGCTGGCCAATCTATAAACAATAGTTCTTTTCTTTTCTTTGAGTAAGTGTGCAAAGACTTTTTAGCAGCCAATGATTTACCTGCACTGAGCTCTCAGCAAAGAGAATCATGACGGATTTGTGGCTGAATAGCAGTTTTCTCTGGTCATGAGATGGGGGACAAAATCAGTCATCCGCACGTGCATTAGCATTAAATAGATGTCTGGTTCAAAACTACATTTTCTCAGCTGAACAACAATTATGCAGCGAAACAAACCCAGTGGACTAATATTTGATGAGAAATGACTGAAAGCACAAAAACATAGATCAATTATCTCCTCTGCTTTCCATCTCTGTCCATCTCAATCTGCAATGGTTTCCTTTTAAAAAGTAACCTAGACAATATGGCAAACACACCCCTCTAAAATAACTCTTGAATAAAATATTGCAAGTCAATAATATATAAATAGCATGGCATTGATTGATTAAGAGAAACAAATGATAATAACCATTAAGAATTCAAACAGTCAACTTGGACTACTTGTCATTGGTCCTGTATCTCTTCTTCTGGAATACTGACACATGCTAATCCAAACACAGGGCTGACCTCTGAATGTTTTTTTTCTTCTTCTTCTTTTTATGGCTTTGTTTTTGGTCAAGGAAACATTTATCTTCTTGTAAGTCTGTCAAGTGTGTAACGTTTTAGTTTTTTCTACACATAAGATGGAAAATGACCTAGTTCTTATTCCACCGTATTTGACTTGATTCAGTTTGAAGGAAATTAATTGACAGTCTCCCGATGGACTAATTCATCCATCAAAATCACCACTACCTGTTGTTTGCGCCTCAATCATTTTGATTCCCTCATTCATACATGCATACATGCATTAGATACTCACACAAACGCACTCACACAAACGCACACATTTATATAGCTGACCTACCTATGCATAAATTCAAGACACAAATGACTGGAATACAAATCACGACCTCTGTTGTCTGTCAACTCCTGATACATAAGAAATAGCTACATTTATGCATGCTCCTGAAAACACCCTAAAACCAATGTGGTTACCAGTTGTTGTTTTTTTAATGCAAAACTGACTATCTAAATGAATATGAACTGGTGTAATAATAGTATCATATAGTGAAATAATATTTTCAAGCAATAACCAGAACTAGTAAACACCGTTGTACTCAAAAACACATGTTTACATAATGAGCCTAGCTTAATTCTGCTCAAGCATGACTCGAGGGATTCACCTATTACTGATATTAATGCAAATATCAGTGTTGTGTTAGGAGGCTGGATGCTTGTGCTCCATTGGAGCTGATACATGTAAGGGGAAGAGTTAGGCACAGCTCACCTTTCAGTAATTTATCCTCGTAAACGCCTTGTTTTCAGAAATGCTGAGTGCAACATTGTTTAGCTTGGAGAGGATCTGGAGCCTACTACTGAGATTTATGGGAACGTTATAAATTATTAAGGGTAATGTGAGAAAAAACATTTAGGAACCTCACTGTAGGTCAAATTCAACCGAGTCATCATAAAGAACGTTTTAAGTTGTTGCAAACTAAAGGCATGCATTTCTCCAAGGTATTCAATAAATACTCTGGACCCAACACTTTCTTCACAAAACCGTAAAAAAAATGAAAGAGAAGACCATCTTTTTTTTGGGCCGAAAAGCATCAACATCATACATGTAAATGGTTTTCTAAAAATGCAAATTTAGTTGTTAGTTTAGGCATTTTGAAGAACATTTTAATGTTTTATTTTGAGATGGCCTCATCTACATTTGGAGTTTGTTACTACATTATGTCTAAAATACAATTGTCAATAAGATTACCAAAGACAAAGTTAAATCAATCGCTGTGGTTTTGAAACCTTTATTTCCTGTGCAAATAGGCTATTCCAGACTTTTAGAAAAAAGTAATGCTGTTGTACCTTTTCTATCTCTCCCCACTCTTTTCTGGCACAACATTACAGTCATTAAACTTCATTATAGAGACAGTCTGCGCTTGCAAAGAAGTGTGTGCGTCTGTGTGTGTTGGGGGTTGGATGAGGTCAGAGTGAACGATGGGGTGCCACTTGTTCTTTACTGTGGTCAGCACACAAACATTCACGCTAATGCATCTGCAGACAAACAAAACGAGCTTACAGACACAGATTTGCTGCAGTGATTTAACACTGTGGCAGTGTGTTAATAAAGCATCATTCACATCTTTTAGCTTCAAAACATAAAAATATATACTTATGCTGGCTTAATGTTTCCTTTTAAGCTTCTTTCCCAAATATGTGGAAGCATCTAATAAGTGATTTGGTGCCACTGGTTATTTTTTACAGAATCTAGTGCCGGGACCAATAACAACCCCACTATCATTTCAAGCCAGACGCAATCAGAAATCCCACAGGGCAAAGGGGCCAGGACTTTGGCCTGACAAATATCCACGGGCCAAACCGTGGCAACAGTGGTACGAGGTGGTGTCAAGGTTGAATGCACTGCTCACGTTTTGTTGAGATGGAGACACTCTGTGCTTGAAAATAAAAAAAAAGGTTGAGCCTCTCACCAGCCTCATTTCTATCAGTTACAATGCAGTATGCGCTGCGTGATTCCACAGGTCCCGCAAATGTAAAGCACAAATAGAACGTCTGCTACAATCATGCTCCAGCCCACAGAGATAAACTAGATTAAGTTTCTCTGTCTTGAATCAATTTGACCTGTAATGTATTGTCCCAGCTAAAAGGCTAAAGTCTTTAGCTGAAAGTACATGACTAATTGGAAGTTTTTTCAGTTCTCCAGGATTTTATAGTTTTGTCATAATTATTTTATAATTTGCTTTGTCTTTTTTATTTATTTTTTTTAGGTGTATTATTTGCTGCATTTATGCATTTCAATACTTTTTTTTAATTTGCAGTTGAACAAGATTGTGGCTAGACCCATTTTTATTTTTTATTCATACACATTACATTTAAGGAGATTGATCAATACCATTTTAGAGCTATGCACTTCTTCTATTTTACAAGAATAAATTCAGTTGATAAAATATCTTTGTGAGAAAAGGTAAAAAGTTTCTTATGCCTATTTCCTAGGCAACAGGATACATTTATGCTGTACTATGTCCTTTTCTTTCCTGCCCGGACCGGAAAAGTATGTGCACCAACTTTTTAAATTGGGCCATCACTAACTGCTGATTTACCTTTACTGAAAAACTGCATTGTGAATGGTACTCCTCCTGAGTAGATTGTGTTTCATGGCATAGTATGTTGTAGATGGATATTGGGCCAGTTGAAATCCAAAAAGGTATTTGGCTCAAAAGCCTCAAGGCCCGGTCTATTAGAATGTGCCAAATTGAGAAAAACCCAAGCTTATAGTGGTCAGAAAGTGTAATTTGGCCAATGTCTTGCTGAACTATCTCTCTTTCGAGAGAACATTACCGGTAACAAAACTACTCCAGGGGCACTTTATATAGGATGAGACGCGGATTAACAATTGTCCCTCTTCTTTCCGTAAGGCAGAGGTAACAGTGACCAAAAGACTTTGGGAGACACTATGTAATTCAGTGACTATTAAAAAAATAAAAACCAACAAAACCATTACGGTAAAACTGCACTGTGAGAGTGGATGCTGTAACAAAAACTTACAAAAGTAGAGATACAAATATCTGTAATCTTTACAAATGCATATGTCTTTTATTAAACACTGTTCTGTTTCAAAATGTTCCTTCCCCCCCCAAATTCTAAGGAAGTTGTGTTACCACCCAGGCAGACACTCAATGGCAGAGAAATTTCTAAACACAGTCACATCTTCACAGCCCTGCCATGTTTTTAGCCTCACATTGCTCTTTCTAAGATCTTAGCTCTTTCAATGTGTGGTGGAGACAGATCACACTCACTCGTCACCGTAGCATCTCACCTGCAGGTGTGATGATGTCACACACGAGCAACACCTGTGGGGATATTAAGTGGAGTGTGTGTGTGTGTGTGTGTGTGTGTGTGTGTACGCGTGTACCTTAGATGAACATTACTTTTCTCTTGATGTAAACCTTCTCTTTTCATTCCCTTAGGAAAAAATGTTTCAGTGTGAGCTCAATCATATGAGCCATGACCTGGAAAAGCAGACATTTTATGCTTTATTCTTGCTATTATTGTTTAACCCAAGCTGGTGATTTCAGTGGGCTTTTTTTACCTTATTCTATTCTTTTTTCGTTGCCCTCTACAAGTGCTTATCATCAGCAATAACTACCACTTACCTGTATATTTAGTGGTTTGAATTGCTAACATTTAAAAGATGCCTCATTGTCATATCTTCATCAAAGAATAAGGATTTTAAAAATGAAGAATCAAAGATTCACATGCTGTGAAGGTGGTTTTTTAACCTTTTTTTGTGTGTTTGCAGAGCTGTTTGTGTATGGTGCCGTGTGACATTGAGCAGACAGTGGCAGTCAGATGAATAAATAAGTGATGGCTGATTAGCATAAAGCTCAGGAAACCAGCCATCTCCACCTTTATTGCTTCACTCTACATTCATTTCAATCCAACAGAAACCTGTTTGCAGCCAAATATAAACAAACATTAATAACTCAAAGGCTTTCCCATCTTTTTCTAATAAAGCCGTGCTCCTCCCAACACATTCATCCCTTTAACGGACTGAATTTGGTGTTTGAGGTTTGCATTTCCAGACTCCAAACTTCAAGAAGTGGAGAAGAGCAACGCAAGCATCTGGGAGCAGAGAGGAAATACGAAAACATCTTGGCATGACAAACAAGAGACAAAGGGAACAGTCGATATGTCATATCTAATTTAATTCCCGATATTTCTCATTGAAGGAGAGCTTTTATCAATTTAATCTCCAAAACAAGATTAACCTTTTGCAGCCACAGAAAAGACAACTGTCAACACACACAATGGCAGGTCTCTCTCATCCTGCATACACAACACCTCACAAAATAGTGTGAAAGTTTTTTGTATTTTTTAAGAACCTCAGTAAATCAAATGATTTAAATATTAGATATTGTCACTGAACTTGAAATCTATGTATTTTATAATAAATAATACATTTATTATATTATATATAATATAATGAATAGATAAATACATAACTAAATCTACATCTTTTTCATTAATCTTTGCAGAGTTATAAATGACACGTGCTTTTCATATCCAAAACTGAAAGAAAGGGATTTAAGTTATGTTTAAATTAAGTTGGTTGTTAGGTTGATTGTACCGTGTTTGTGGTATTTATTGTTTATCATGAAAATGACTCTGGATCAAACTTTGTAACCAGAGTATTATAGATATCAATCCATTACAAGTCAGAGCAGAATATTATCACTTTGAAAAACATGCATTACAGGTTTTGGATCCTGTATGTTCAGAATCAGTCTTAAACTTTCCTACCTCTTGTCTAATTTCAGGAAGGAAAAGGAAATGGAAATACTAGACAGGCTATTTTGTTATCAGTATTTAACGTGCTCACTCACAAATGTGAGTTAAACAGTCATCACAGTCATTTTAATCCCATACCACAGCTCAGTTTTGGGTATTCATATCGTTAAATAGGGACTAAGTTTTAATTGTCCATCTATCCATTTGTTATACCGCTTATTCTTAGTACGGCAGGACGGCTGGAGCCTATCCCAGCTGTCAATGGGCGAGACGCCATCACAGGGCCACACAGAGACAAACAACCACACACTCTTATCCATTCCTATGGGAAATTTAGAGTCCCTAATGAACCTAACATGCATATTTTTGGACTTTGGGAGGACACAGGAGTATCCAGAGGGAACCTACAGATGAGGAGAGAACATACAGACACCACACCGACAGGAATCGGGAAACCTCTTGCTGTGGCGTTCTAACCACAACACCATGAGGCCACCTAATGCAAAACCTGCTTGAGGAAACAAAAGCTTTAAATTTAAACAATTCTGCACCAGAAAATGATGTCAGGTAACATGCTAAAAGTGTGCTATCAGATACCTCATGTGTAACAGAACTGCATCTAATGAATGTGATATTTGGATCTAAAAAAGAGAGGGGGGGGGGATTTTTCCAGGACAACACAGTGGTAAAAACAGGACATTCCACTGACAGTTCAGTTTGTTGTAAATTAGCTGCAAACTGTTTCTTAATTCAAACCCCTTTTCCATGGTGGTTTTCTCACATTGCACTGTCACGCATCAACAAGTTTCAATTAAGCCCATTAAACAGTGGTGTTCGTGTTTTCTATTTATTTTTAACTGAACAAAGCAGATTTGTACTAAGTGAAGTGTGTCCAGCTCTTGCCATGAGCTATATGAACTTCTTCCCAAAGTCAGCTGCATTAGCTGAAAGGAGCAAAAATGATTATGCCTTCTAGAGAAATCTGAAGGGATTGCTTACATGTGGTAAAGGTGTTGTAAATTCAATTTGTATTGTGTATATGTAATTTAGTCTCTAATTACTCTGCCTTATCAACTGTTTCCTACATTTCAAGGAGCTAAACAACACCTTGGGTCAGCAACTTTAAGAGTTAAACACTACTGAATCAGATTTGTTCCAGTTTAGAGACATTTATTTTTACAGTAATTTTCATATTGAAGTACAAGACATTTCAGATACTTTAAGACTTTAACTAAAGTAACATTTCAATCAGTGACTTGGACTTTTACCAAAGTCATATTTTGGAGAGGGACCTATACTTTTACTTGAATCAAAGATGTCAGTACTTTATACAACACTGGCTGGAATCATATTCCACAAGCAAATATAATCCTCATTATGAGTTATGAGTTTTTTGTTAAAAGTGAGCATTCAAAACTAGATGCTTTAGGTTTGTTTTTAAATAATCATACATTCATTTTCCATACCACCATACTCCTAGCATGGTGTGTGTCAAAAAAAAAATCCTTACCTGGCTAACCTGCTGGTTTTAGGCACACATACCAGAGATCTTATTCAAAAGGATGGATGTAAGCTGGATGTAATAATAAAAAACTAAAAATAAGATTTTGTGTTCATCAGCAAGCATCTGATTTGTTACGGTTTTACATTATCCTATGAGACTTAGTTTGGACACGGAATATCAAGTTCTGCAGAGGAGCTGCTATTGTTATCAGTTTCTTATTGAAAACTACAATGGAAAGCAGCAAACACAGCATTCATCAATAACTTATAACACACGATTTTAATAGAAGCCTTTCCCTTTTCAACTTAGAGCCAGAGTTTCTTCGCTATCTCTTCTTTTCTAATTTTCAAACTGCCTCCTCACTTCTCTTTTTTGATTGTGTTTCCTCCCACGGACTGTCACCCCATCTATCTCTTTGTTTCTCTATCTCAGCTCCTGTCACACCCCTGCCTTTGCTCTCCCCCCTTCCCCTGCTTCTCCCTCTCACGTAATCCTACCCTATCTCACAAACACCAGCGAGTAATCCTACCTTTCCTTTCATGCACGCTCACTCACATACAAAAAGGACACGTACAAAAAGGAAACAAGCACAGACACAGGAGCACATCCTCACGCGTCACCATAAACAAAACATACGCTCAGATACTGTCTCAACCGTTTGTGGCCCGTAAACATGGAAACACAGAAAGTGTGTACTATTTTTTTTTCTGATGTCAGACAGTTTCGAAGGCAACTTTTCTCATTGGGCCTGAACCCAGATTCAGATTCAGGAAGGTGCCATTAATTAAGGTAACCGGAGACAGTTCATGCAAAATGAAGAGTGTGTGTATGGTTTCAACTGGTTTTACACTCCACGGTTCAGATAGGCTTGCATGGTCAATTGATTAATCTGTATTTACAGTATTTCTATCTAATCTCTGACTGATTTAACTTACACTTTATTTAATCTTTTGGAAGATTTTGTTGATGAAAAGCTTGAGTTATTTTTCAAATGTTCCCCACAACATAAGAGAAATATTTAATGCTCATTAATGAGACTGAACCAAAATCAAAAGTCAGCAAATCAATACCACTCCCATTTGTTTGGCAATAACAGAGTTGATGACAGGACATGATTAGGTTAATGCAACGCAAAAAAAAAGCTGGGGGCAGCAGCCAGCATAAGATATAATAGGAGATAAAATATACACCTCCCACATACGCTAAAGATTAACTATCGTCATGCTTCACTGATGCCTTTTAAGGAAGTTTCTATTTGGGCTCTTAGGAAAAGAAAAAGGTTTGTTTTAAGCTAAAATGAATTTTCTCAGCTAGTTAATGGGTTGTTGTTGCTAATCAATGTGTAGGTATCATCAGTCAAATGGATTTTCTTGATTTTATTTGCAGTAGCCTCAAACAATGTGGACAAACAAGAAGAGTTTTAAATAATTAAATGGCATGACCTGAAGAAGTGACATAGAAAGTCAAGTTTGGGTTAAAAAGAAAAGTGTTTATTTGGCAGACTGAGGAGAACACATTGCTATAAAAAAGGAATTTCAGGTATAAACTAGAAAAAGAACATTATCAGCAAAAGTTATAGATGTGATTTAGAATTCGAGGGAGCATGAAAACACTCGAAAACCCTTTTTCTGTTTTTTTTCTTATCTAATGGCTATGTGTCAAGGAAAAAACAAACAAAGCAGAGCTTGTGTTATGTACCTGAATGTCTTGAGCGCCTCACTGCAAGCATTCACTTTAGTCTAAGAGATGTTTGAAGCAATTATCCATTACCTTTATCTCCACAGTGACACTCTCCACCTCCTCCTGGGGGATCTCGAGGCATTCTTTGACCATAAAAGATATTTAATCCCTCCGGGGGGTTTTAAATGAAGCATTTCTAACACTCTGATGCAGTGGACTTTAAGAGAAAACGTTAAAGACATTGTACGCCTACATGAATGATGATTTTCTCCAATGAAACTGCTGTTGGATTATATTCTGTATGACTGCAAGCTGATGTACTGTAGCTTTGACTGGCTGATTTTCTCCCAGAGGTTTTGACATGTCATCTGATAAAAGGAAAGAAGACTTACTTACAATTATACAACCCTCGTTAAAACTAAGATTGTCAACAAAAGCCAAACTATGTCTATTTTGAAACACCCAAAAGAGAATGTAAATATGATAGTTAACTAGTGTACTTAAAAAAAAAAATTTGAATAGAAAAATTGAAAGAAATTTAAAGGATGTTTTTACTGTGCGGTTACTGGTGAAGTTTCAAATTACAAAATACCAGCAGGTTTCATCACAGTTTCATCTCAGTTTTTAAGGCCTATGCTGTGAAATGCCCTGTACAGGGCAGCACCGGCTTGAAAAATATCTCCAAAAACTCCAAATGGCTGCTCATTCTGCTATCCTGCAGAGCTGATATTGGGTGCCCTCTAACTTTTAATCTCAACACCACACACATACATGCACACTTATCTGTGTTCTTACAACCATTTGATACAATTACGAACTAAATGAACTGCACACTCAAAACTAGTCTTTTTAAGATTATTAATTTCCTGCTGTGTGTTACATATTCTCCTGTCTCTCTTGATGAGCATATGGTCGGGGAAATGGGTTGGATGTGGAACAGCTGGGGGGGTGGGTCACTGACAACTAAAACACAAATTATTCTACACCTTAGGAGAAAAGGTCAGTGTTAGAGTTATTCTTTCACCTCCAAAACTAGAAGAAAGAGACTTCAACAAGCCTTTGTTGCTAAACTTTTCATTTAAACACCCATACATAGTTCAGATCACACTAGAAAAATGTTTAAAAAAACAACAACCGGGAGTAACATTGCTTTTTTTGTACAATTTACTCGTAGTGATATAGTAATCAGCTTTCTCGATGTTACAAAAACTAATGTAACGTTTGGCTTAGAGCAGCAAATACATTGTAAGCGGCTTTCAGTCAACACAACAAACACAAAGCTTAGTCCCATGGCTTAAAAGTAGGCAGAAATCCCATTACTATCCATCTATCCATTTCCATCTCTCCCTCTTTGACTGCCATGGTTCTGAACATGGGGGAAAAACCATTATCATCTATCTATGTCTCTTTCTATTTTCATGTCCGTTTCATTTCATCTTTTTCCCCCATTCTTTCCCTGATATTCCCATGGCTTGGAACAAGATTGAAATCCCATTTATTCATACATCTAGCTCTGCCTTTTTTTTCCCCCCACAATTTTTTCTCATGTTCCCCCACCTTTGTCTTTATCATTTGATGGCTAAAAGCCGACTCATCTATTTATCTTCATGTCCATCCATCTTTTTTTGCTCTTTTACTGTTCCTGTATAGATCCCAGTTCAATAAAA
>CAJRST010011112.1:18707231-18723186 GCA_907169785.1 Menidia menidia | reverse complement strand
ATTGGATGGTCTTCATACAGTAAACGAAATTAGCATAAGTCATGGACTGCTTGTTTTCTCAACTACCTGAAGGGTTGTTTTAATAGTGTGAAAAGACCAAGATATTAATATCACACATGAGCATTTTCTATTGGTGTTTATGTAACAAAAAAAATGTGTGTGATCACTTGTTTCAGGACATCATCTCAATAATTCACCAGCTTCTTGAGCCCAGAGCCCGGAGCTAGCACCTTGTTACTTCCGCTCTTTCTATGCTACAACCCATGCATGTCTGTTTTTACACGCACGTCTACTTCCAAGTGCGCATTCAGTTGTGTGTAGGAGTCTCATGCAAATGTGCACAGATGCATGCGAATAAGTGTGCAGCTACACGCGCACATAGCTACGACTCCAACAGTGTGCATGGCAGTATTGTGTTACATAACCCTTAATTATAGCTGGAGAGGAAATGTGACAGCTTGTGACCTAATCCTTAATACAGGAATTACATTTTCACAATTCAAAAGAAAATGTGTGTGTTTTTGTGTGTGTTTGTCAGGGTGTATCATTTTAAATCCACCAATTAGAGAAAAATCTGACAGTGTTGCAAACACATGTGTCAATTTGAAATTGCGATTTACTTGATGATGACGGAATAAAAATACGTTTCTACTGTGTGCGTGTGTGTTTATGTGCATAATGACAAAAGTGGCACATGAGATTCTTGTGAGTGTGAGTGTGTCACCCTTTATTTTGCGCTGAATGACAGATCTATTACTGCTGAAAAGTGTGCTATTATCAACATTAAGAGGCCCTGCAGAGGCAGGGACACGCTATCATGCGTGTGTGATTAAAGCCCACCAGCAGGCTTCATATGCGAGAGTGTATTTGTGGAAAATGTCTGTGTATTAAGGAATATAAAAGCTGCCAGTTGGCTTTTAAGTCACTTGCTAATATGGATTTTGAAAGCTCCTCAGCTCTGTGTGAGTGGCCTTTACACCCACCTTTATACCAGCGAACCCAATGACTCAGATGCAAACACACACACACACACACAGCTGTGGGTCGATAGGTCTGCATGCTAAAATATTACATTATATGGATTTCCTTGATGTCTCAAAAATTAAACAGAGTTCTCCAAATGGGACTTGGAAGAAGGATTTATGTCCTAACATGATGTGCAAAACGAGCACACACACGCTTTTTCCCCCTATATGCACAATCCATTATGGATCTTTAAAAAAATGGCCATGTCATGCCACCTTTGCTGACTTTCTGTTGCTACCACTAAAGCAAAAAACGTAATGCCACCAGTGTGTGCGCTTTCAGATAGCATGCCAGCATTCTGGTATAAGAGGCCTGACAATAGCTTCTCTGACTGGGCCTCTTATGCCCTGTCTCTTTCACACAGAGACAACAATAATAGCTCCTGTTCTGTCACTACATCTTGTTAACAGAACAAAGTTAGAATAATGGTGGAAGAAGTCCACAGTTGGCTGATAAAAGTGGCCTCTCTTACCTTGATTGTACTGCTTTGTTGGATTTATATCTGCCACCTTCCCCTCTATGTTAATGGAATTTAGTATCTCTTTATTAATCACCTGATTCTCCTTCACTTTTGATTTCCCTTTTCCCCTATAATCTTCTTCATTTCACCATGTTCATCAGGAGCCACCTTTTTTGTTTTGGTGTAAAGCAAGCAGATCAGAAAATCAAGAGAAAAAAAGTATCAATCTAAAATGTGGCAAGTGTTGTGAGAACTGGAGGCAAAAAGGGGTGAGACAGAGGGGGAAAAGACATGTGATGCGTACTGCTGTGATTTCCCAGCACTGGGTTATTGGACAGAGCACTTGTATCCTTTTTGGAGAGCGGGAAAATAAGCTGATTAACGCACAGCAACCGAGGGGCACAGTGGACAGTGCCCCATTTTCTGTAAGCATAGCAACTAACGCATTTTAAGAAGCAGGCGAATGACACACATGACAATAGAAAACTCGCATGCGTAGGTAAATCACACGTTGGTTTGATCACGCTCGCTCTACCTAGCCGAAACACAAATGGACTGCCTGTTGCTCCTTAAGCACAGCCCGAAGAAACTGTATATCTCTACTCGCACTAAGCCGCCTTTCTGCTGTATCTTACCCCGGCCGCATCATCTCGGTGGTGCAATGATTTGAAGTGAAGTGAATGAAGAGCCTGCGTATGTCATCTACACCGATTAGATGTAAGACTCGCCCCCAGCTAATTGCTGGCACTGTCAATCAGAAGTAGAGCAAAGTGATCATGAAGTAAACTCTACCAGTCAGGAAAAAAAAGTTAAAAGCCGGTATGTCACAATTATTTGTTAATATAGCTTCAGTTGTTCAGAGCCCCGGCTATAATTAAGTAGAAAATGAATGAATCAGATTTTCTTTGCGTGATTTTGTTGAGAACAAAGAAAGAAACAATAAAACTCAAACAAATTCATATCAAAAGGACAAATGGACTGTCTAGCTCATAAATACAGACTTTAATGCTGTGAAAAGCTTTAGAATCACTGTTCTTTGAGGTAACATGGGATGGCAACGGGTTGTCAAGGCCAACCACACCTTTTACTGTGTGTTGTCATGAAAAATGTGACATAAAAGTTATGTGTATTCATTTTAAAAAACTTGTTCTGTGCACTCCCAACAGCTACCTATTACAGCATGTGGCCATTCAAAGAGATTTAAAAGTACTCACAAGTAACATACTTTACATGTCATGTAGACTTTTAGAATTTAGTAAATCTTCATCAAAAAGGTCAGTGATTATAGCTTTTTTAAAATATAGCTTATTTTGAAGACGCTGTTTAGAAGTAGCCCTGCGACAGACTGGCGGACTGTCCAGGGTGTACCCCGCCTCTCGCCCATTGACCACTGGGATAGGCTCCAGTTCTCCCCACAACCCCATTAGGGAATAAGCGGTAATGATAATGGATGGATGGATAGAAGTAAACACCATTCATATATTATTCAAAGCATGTTATTATCTGCAAAGATATTGTCCCCTTTTTAGTAAAACATAAAAAGTCAAAATGAGACACTGAATACTTCCTTCTACTCGATGAGATGTTTCTAACAATGGAAAGAAAATCAACAGTGTTAGGATTCATGTTAATCTCTGCTCAATTTCCTTTAAGTTTAGCCTCTGTATTACTTGTTAAGAAATCCACTTATCTAATAATGTCTGGTCAAGTCCCGAATCATCATCTTTAACACGTTACTTTTTTTCCCTGGCAAGTCTTTAGTTTTCCCTCCTTTATTCCCTACTGATTTATATAGATTAGCTCTGTCTAATCCTTTTGTCAGTTTTTTTTATTGGATTTACGTGCAGAAAAATTCCTTGTCATGCTATCCTTTTCCATTAGGTCTTTAATCAGTTTCTTTATTCAATTTCCTTCTTCACCGATGGAGTTGCTTCTTTTGGTCGAGTAGATTTATCTTCCAGTTTAAACACCCAAATAGGTGCAACCCATTAAAGTACAAACATTTTTCACAGGTGCTACCCTTAAGAAAACATAAAGTCATCAATGTGCCTAAAATCATGGGGAAAATCTTTGAGACAGACATATCTGTACATTTGCTTTTCAATCCTTTCAAAACCTTCAGTCAAAACACTTCAAGACCACATGATCTTTGGGTAAAACTATCATTGTCGTCCGCCTATGTGGATATTTTGCACGAGATAGTCCTCTATTTAGATAGTCGCCTCCCGCTACACGTCCCATATTCTCTTCATGTCTCTCTCATCCCAGCTGGGTTTTGTCACCGTTTCTTCCAACAATGCATCTCAAACCGGTGAAAACTCAGAGGGGGACGCTTTTCCATGGGTTGCTTTTATGCAGATGCGATACAGTGTGCATTGCAGTTATGTAATGAATAACACCAGTATAATGTATTATCTGTACAAAGAGGACTTCACTTCCACTTCTCAACTGCTGTTTATGTCCATGAATAATCAAGCAGATATTGATATGCCATGTTATAGCACATTCAATGCAATGTTAGACAAAAGAAGTTGAGTTTCAATTATAAAAACTGACATTTTAGATTGTTCTATGTAAACTCCTGTCCATTCAAATCTCTCAAACTTGTAAAACCTGTACAGTAGAAATAATCCGTCCTGTCCCCCAATTCTTATTCTTTAAACTGTTTCACATTTCAAAAATTGACATTATTTCTTTTTTCATATGAATTAGTGCCTAGATTTGATGAATCCATTCCCATTACTCTGCATAACATCTGCCATGAAGCCTCTCCTCCATCCTTTTGTCTCCCCCTGACCTGGTGGACTCCTATCATAAGTATCAGGTTCCTGCTGTGCTTCTATTTTTCCCTTTTCATTCTGGACTCAAAATGAATAATCATATTAAGATATCTTCAGCGTCCCACCCATTCTGCTCATCTCTCTATCATTGGATTTTTTCTTATCTTTCCCATCCCACGGGCTCTAATGCCTTGATGTTAATTTGTCTCAATGGGATTCAAGTATTAGAAAAGATTTAACAGCAAGAAAATATCATTTTTTTGTCTCATATTTTACTCCAATGTTTGACATGGCATGCTGTTGTACATCATTTGTAATTGTGTAAACATAATTTTGTTTGTCATAATTCTGCTCTCATTGTCCAAGTAGATGTTTTTATCCCGATATCTTCTTTTTTATAAATTCTTCCAGCGTCATCTTGATCATTTCAATGAGAGAGCTGATGAGTGTCGACTGAGAATGCAGTGACAGAGAGATGACAGCTTCAGACAAGGACGGGGGGGATGAAGAACGGATGAGAGGTTAAGCGACATTATCAGAGTCCATGAAGAGCAGAGGAGAAGTGTGACTCCAAGAGATGAGAGCCAGATGAAAGCAGGAGAGGCGAAGGAGGGATAAGAGTTTGAGTGGTGCTGTGACAGAGAAAGGCACGATGAGCGGTGGAGAGAAGGTCGTGAGGTTTGTTGTTTGTGAAATGCATCCTCTCATCATATGTTTTAATGCCAGAACCCAGCCACTTACCGAACTGGTAGAGCTGAGGACATAAAAAGAACACTTAAGCTTTCTGGAGACCACTGTGTGCAGCAAATTAAGCTAAAACCCTTTAAAAAAAAACTTTTAAATACAGCCACATTGCACGAGTTAATCTATTTTAGCCAAACAGCAAACTGAGTGCAAATCATAAGATAGCAGGCAACTTTTTTTTGTTTTTTTTTGTGAAAAATGACACAGACAACAGAAGAGAAAGAGAGCAAAAGGGGAATTTTCCAGACAACCTCTCCACTGGATGTCAAAGGGTGGAGCAGGTGTTTTGGATGTTAAGCACTGAACTGTGCAGAAGTATAATAGCTTAAGTTTTACTCACAGGCTTTACCACTGGATTAGATTGACATCCAAAAAGGTTATCTCCAAATTGCAGACCTTTTTTTGTTTTCCTCTTAACCTTGTGAGAACGAGTTATGCAACGTACTGTGTCTGTGTAGGTTGATGGGCCATGTGTCATAAATCTAATTAAATTCACATATTTTTTAACATGATTGGTTCACAATTTTTGTCTATATTGTTTGAGTTAACTTAAATATGTATATATGCGTATCAGTTGAATAAGCAATAAGAACTAAAGATTTATAAAGAGTATGAACAAGAGTATGAAAAGAACTCAGAGGAAAAAATATGCAATAACAGGAAGGAGCAAATTCATCTTGATTGTTGGGGTTGACATATGAAAACAGTAGAACTCGCTTTTTTCTCTTATTTGCTCAGATGTTCTCTTCTAGGGACACGGCAAAAGTTTCTATCTCAGTTCGCCAAAAGAATAGTCATATGATTATTGCTTCCTCTGTTTTCTCTTCCCTGTAAATCAATCATACATTCATAATCTGTTTTTATGTGACTCATTAAATTTCAATTTACTGACTAAATATGTATCTATTGATTTGAAAATATATATGTGAGTTTCAACCACATACCATGCAAATATGTGCAAAGACGGTGAAAAAATAGCTTTAGATCTGCTTAAACAAAATATGAACAAAAGGTATTCTTTTGGTTGTTATATCTTCATACTCAGAGGTGAATAATTTGCAAAAATAGATTTTTATCAAAATTATACCCGAATATAGATATATAAGTTCTTACAAAACGTTTTTAAAAGACTTCTTTTTTTTACAAGGGCAAAGCACTCTTATGTCAGGCGCAAAAAGGCTTTTCTGTCATGGTAAAGAGGAGGAAAAGGTGGGAAGCGAGATGAGAGGCTCTTGACGGCCCATTCTTCTCTTGTCTTTGTTTGAAAAGCTGAACCTACAGAGAAGAAAATCTTCACCTCTTCAAGTCGTTCACGTCGTCTATCTGTGCATATATTCATATTTGTGAGTGTGCACACGTGATAAACAATGCATCAACGTGCTTTTGGATGGAAATCCATGGAGAAGAGAAGCCACTTTATTGCCTTTTTTTCAGATCCAGACAAAAACTGTTTATGTTGAGAAGAATTGCATGTGCCTTTCAAGTCAGATGTGTCAGTGGGAAACTTAAAAACAGAAAAAAAACACATGTAGATGCACATACATTCACATGTGCAACAACATTGACAGACACATGATACTGCAGCTCATTAATCAACGCAGTTAATCATTTAAACAAACAAATAACGTTAACATAGAGGCTTACAAACACAAATATTCAAAAGCTATTTTCCAGCTAAAGAAAGTTGACACATTTGCGAAGACACTCGTGTGCACGTACGCAGTAGGTTTTGACAGGATGGCGCCCACACAGCCAAAACACAGCCGTGCAGAGAGCAAGCTGCAAAGAGAGACTGAGGTCGAGGGAGAAATGTGAGCGAGAGAAAAGTGTAGACAAGGTGGACAAAGAACAAAATTGGGGGGAAAGATGGGAGGAAGTGACAAGGCTGACGATGAGGAGGGGAAGGAAAAGAATACAAAAGAGTGAAGGATAATAAAAGAGGAGAGAGATCTGTTAGATGAGTGATGTAATGATGAAAGAGGTTTCTTCTGAAATATGCAGCCACCATAAATCAAACACTATCCAATTATAGCACATCTCCAACACAACAAGCAAACAGCATCAATCCAATATATGAATAAAAAATGCACATATCCTTCTTTAGCGTGTGTAGCACACTCACTCAAATTCAACTTTCTGTCAACATGTACCAAAGTTCCCTCTGAAACAGCAACAGACATATTGAGTAAATATCACACACTCATATGGGTGGGGTGGGGGGGGTTAGTTTCTACAGTTTCACTTCGACACTGACCAATTCTGATCAGACGTAGCCCCACATCTTCGTCATTGGTGATAATCTAGCAACTGCCAATTTGATGTTTAAACATATAATATCAATATTGAACCTGGACCAAAAATACTTATTCGCCAATGGTCTCTATTTACTGAAGCTGACATTAAAACTTCTAAAAAAGATTAATGCCCTGGATGGAATTCAGCACAGCTCCAAGAAGTTATCGATGTCTTTGCTTGACCCAAGTTTTCTTATGAAGTAAAACAGAACTTTTCAACCCAGAAAGACCTGATGAGGCAGAAAGGGAACTGCACTTTTTTTAGTTTAGCATCTTAGACTTGAATTGCTTTATTTTGGGAGGCGATTTAAATCTCTTACACAAAAGCAATCAACAAGTCTTAGACGGCACGGGATGTTCCTTTTGACATACTTTTTAAAATGAAATTTGGTTCTAACTAGAAGCATCCTCGTTAGTCGATTGATTCAGTACTTCAAATTTCCACCAGAAAGTTCCCTTGCCAGTCTTTTTAGAATGAGTTTGAGCCCCGATGTTTCCCCAAATGAAACCATTGAGATAAATTTGCTCCATTTGCACTTCCCCCTTTGGAAACATTAGCTTTTCAAGTGCACCGCTGAAATGAGGTTTAAAGATGTTTGGGGGAATATTTTTTTCAAAAAACATCAGAATCGACTATCATCACAAGCAGTTATTTTACTCCCGCCACAGTCTTGCATTTCTATTCCTGCCTTAACCGTTCATTCTTTGCACATCCAAGAGACTAACTATAACTTTTAAGCATGTACTGTACACTAGTAAAATTGTAGAAAAACAAATATTCTTAAAATGACTGATTTTTAAGGTATCAAGTCTTGCACTGAAGTGTTCTCTTTCAAAAGACCCATGTTGCCATGGTTCAAATCTGGCTCGAAACCTTGCAGTCCTCTATCCTACCTCTTCTGCTTTCATGGACTCACACCACATGAGGTCCAGGCACTCCTCCCAGAGCTGATGTAATGTATGGCTTGGGAGAAGGCATACTGGGACAGAGAAGGTAAAGCACAGAGAGAGATCAAATGTGTGTTTGTAAAATTTGGGCTCGGCGTCTGTCTTTTTGTTGTTTCGTGTAAGGCACACCCTGAGGGGCTTAGTGAACAGGACACACTTTATTTTGCTCTTCACTCAAACTTTTTTCAATAAATCTGCTTTTAAGGTACATTTACTGACAGTGTGTCCTGGTTGCATGGTAACGGTCACTCAAATGTCTTAGGATTACATTTAACAAGTCACGTTAATGTATGTACCAAAAGGTTAAGTCGTTTTTTGAGTGGGTGTCCCAGTTGTAATCTTGTATATTTGTCCTCGGCGTGCCCTCTCTGTGCATTCAGGGCTGCTTTCTGGCATGAGGTTGCAGAAACTAGCTTTTAGTTTTAAAAAGAATTCCTTGTATCTTTCAGGGGACTGTTACAGAATACGCTCTGACAACTGAGAAGAGACATAATTACATCTCTAAGTACAGTCTCTGAGGGGATGAACCTTGGTATAGCAGGGGTTGAGTAGGAATGTGGCAAAAAGTGGAATTTTCAAGCGGGTGGTGATGTAAACCCTGACTTTCTACACAGACTAATGGGGGAAAAGTATATATTTTATCACGAAAGAGGCAGATTTTTCTTGATATTAAATATCTGTGTTTAGAACGATCTTTCGTAGAAATCAGAGACGGTTGCTTTTTTTTTGGGCAGTTTCCTGTTCAGCAAATTCTCTCAGTCTCCCTGCTCTTTTGAGTCTTTCTGACTTATCTGATGTTGCTCTGCTGCGCCGGCTGAGACATCTATCCAAACAGACAGACTGACAAACCCAAACACACAGGCTCACACAGACAAGGAGCAACACGGCCCGAGAAAAACCAAGTAACTGTAAGTGCACATGGATATGTGCCGCGCACTTGATGGATTTTAAGTTTATGTGAAAAGCACTGCAAAAGCAAGGACAAAGTCACACAGAACCGCCCATTTCATTAACCCACGCTGCACATAAGTGTGCAGACGGAATTTTATATCTTACCATTAGTTGGGAATCAGGAAAGCTGCTTCTCCTCATGTAAGGAGGTTAACTAGAGGATGATGAAGAATAAAAATGTAGTGCAAGATGGGATTTAATGTGCAATCCTTTCTACAACGGGAAAGAGTTTAGCACCTTCTATCATGTTCCCTGTGTCATTCATTAAGGCAATTTGGTAAAGATCAAGAGTTTCAACTCTTGACATCAAGCTATCATCTTAGGAAACAACATAGGGAGCTACATGAAAAAAAACAAAATGGGAAAGAGTCCCAATCCTACATGAAAGAGGCTTTATTGTCAAACTAAAGTGTAGGTTGCTGCAGACTAACATAAAAGCTACCGTCATACAGTAAGAATTCTGCAGTGCAACATTATTACAAAAAGACAAAAACAACACTAGCACCACACGGATAAATTCTCACTACAACAAATGACAAATTGAACATGAAATTTCTGGGTGGGAAAAGAAGTGGCTGTTTGTGCTGCGTGAAGCAGAGCAGTCCCTCGCTGTTAATTTTGTGTGCCGCGGAATCGAGAGCGTTTAACGAGCTGGGGTTGCCAAACCGCAGCCTGTAGGTGGTTTTCTGGCTTAGAAGCAAATTGTAAATCAGTGAAAATAAAAGTGGATCACTGAACCTCCACAGACCAACGGTTTGAATGCGCAGACACCGCTCGGTGGGTGTAGGGATCCAGATGTTTCATGTTCTAAATGCTCACCTTTATCACTGGACCAATTTAGAGCTATGGAATTTGAACTGATCTGATCTGACAATCAGACCTCTCTAAATGTGCAGGTTTACAAAGAAATATGGTTCTGACTTAAAGAATATGAATAAATAATAAAGAAATATGTTTTACAGTTTCGGTAAAAAGGTCCCAGCAGGGCACCATCCAAACAACAAGTGGTCACACAAGCCCAACGGATAGAGAGTGTAATAATAAGCTCTATTAAACAATCATGCATGAGTGGGAATGTAAGCTTTTTACACCAACAACACATCATCAGATATTTCCCTCTCTCCCTGTCAGAGCCTCCTTTGGGATAACTAACAGCTAAAACTAAGAAGCTGAGGTGAAGCTGGGGTAACTTGAGGTAGACGACGGATGGCGTACCTTATCTCGTATCTGAAGAAAGCTAGAACGCGTAGTCCTTCCAAAGCCTCATGCTGCAATGAGACAGGCCTGACTCCGAGCTTTTTAGGCTGGAAACTTTGAGATCGTCTCCAGAAAAGTAAAACGGCAACTTTTCCCCCAGTAATGTGCGATGTGACAAATCTGAACAGTTACTGATCAGATTTGCCACATTGCACAAAAGCAAGAATTTATTTCAGCCACCTTGAAATGAGCTTTTTATATTTAAAATGTGTTACTACAAAAGGCGTAGGAGGAAGAAAGAATGGGTCTGAATAGATCTTATTAAAACTGAAGATATGAGATGAAATGTACAGAAAAAATAAAAGGGAAACAAAGCTAAGATAACTCATCTGTTTCAAATTCATGTTACAGGCTACTTTTTGAAATCTTCTCTTGTTTGTCTTCTTATTTAACATGACCCAGACAGGCTTGTGTTATGTCCTTAGTAATTCTGTGAACATGTGTGAAGGCAAGATCTTATAAAGGATGTAGTTATCAGATGTTCTTCTGAAAATGTATTTGATTCAAATTAATTAAATGCAGAGATGCTTGACTAATAATGAGAAATAAACCTGTGTTTTCATGATTATCATGTAAAGTACACTGAAATTAAGATTACATTTAAATTACATTGGTTCTTGACTGTTTGATAAACATGTTTAGCAGCTTATCATATCACATTAGGGATGATGACCACTTTTTTTTCTTAAACGTACTCCCCCTATACTATAATTAGTAAATCAGTATCTCTCTGTCTGACTCACAGCACAGGCATGAAAAAAAGAAAGGAAAAACACCCTAGAGAACAATCAAAATTTGCAACCAGCAAATCAACACATTAAGGGTCACATTAAAATTAATTTTAGCAATTGACTCTCTCTCTTTCTCCACACGACCAAGTGGGTGGAGACCCTTAGTAAATATTTTACCCGAGGCCACCGCATGAGCCATTTAACAGTAAAGTTGACCTGGGGGTGCAATGTTTTTCTTCAAATCCTTTCTGCGCTCTCTCTGAGAACACAGAATACAGAAAAGAACAACAAGGTCGCCTAGAAGTGCAAAAATAAAACTGTGAGAAAAGCAAACTTGTTTCCTCACCTTCAGAGGGCATTGTCAAAGGCAAGGCCATGACACTGTGTGGGAGCATTTCCATGAACTGGATGAATAAAAGGAATCTTTTGGAAATGTGTGCCTTTAATGACACTGCAAAATTGTATGTGCATGTGATAATATTTAAAACACTGTTAGACATATACACGCACACACTCATACAGTGGGGGAAATAAGTATTTGACCCCTTGCTGATTTTGCCGGTTTGCCCACTTATAAAGAATGCAACGATCTATAACTTTAATCATATGTACATTCTAACAGTGAAAGACAGAATCCCAAAGAAAATTCCAGAAAATCACATCATATGAATTTATAAAAATTGATAACCATCTGATGAGGAAAAATAAGCATTCTTTGTAAGTGGGCAAACCTGCAAAATCAGCAAGGGGTCAAATACTTATTTTCCCCACTGTATATATACATGCATATATAAACACATGCATATATAAACACGTGCATTTTTGATACATTCATATGTATATGTGTACAAGTCATTGTGGCAAAAGAAAGAATGGGATTTAATATTCCAAGTATATTCCAATAGAGTGACATTTTCCAAGATTCTTTTTTAGTGTATGCGGCTGCTCTAACTTCCCAAGGGCCAGGGGTACCAGATGCACTGCGCTTCGTCAGGGCTAAAATATAATTGTTCATACGTGCATGCAGACACTCGTGCACATACCTACATGAGCACTGAAACACAGGACATATTCACAACATGGCTCATTGATTAGCCTTTCCCATCTCTTTTTCCACTATTCTTGCTGTTTTCTTTCCAGAGGCCACCTTCTGTCTATACGTCTTGTGTTTTGCGTGGAGATAAGTGGCTTTGTGTTTGCATTCACATCTTTGAACCTCTCAGGACTCAAGTTCCATTTTTAAATGCAGTGAATGAGACGGGTTGAACCACAATCTCTTCTTCTGGTCTCCCTGAGTTTATCAGTGAGTGTTCTCTACAGCTTTTTGTACTCACTGCTCATATTTTGGAACATCTACTTCACTCTTCTGTTTAAACAAAGAAGGGTTATGGCTAATGGCTTTTGGTGTAAAGACTTTATGTGTTTTTATGACAAACCGGTTTGAAAAATCTGAAAAACTTGTCAGAAAAAGCTGTTGTGCTTATACTGTTATGCTTGACGTATTGGTGCCTGCACAATCACGTCATCATAACTCTTTACGATCTTTACGATCTCCTCCGAGAATATTCAATCTATTTCCAGGTCATTAGAATCAGAACTCGCTTTATTGACCAAACATGCAGAGTGCGAAAGAGTTTAACCTGGTATCACACACCACAGGACAATTATAATCTTCGTGTTTATTTGTATAAATCTACATGTGGAAAAATTCACAAAGCGACGCATGGAAGCAGGTTTTGTGAGAGGAAAATAAGTTATTGAGAGCTTAAACATCATCTTGGTTCTATGAGGACACTTCACACAAATATCTTGGAGCTTTATTTTTATAATTGTGGATAACTGTACAACTCATCCATCAAGATAGTAATAAATGCCAGTTTAGCATATGACCTACAACTAAATATTATATCTACCAAACTAGCATTTCATCATAAGCCAGTCTGATAGGCTTCCAATGAGGACGGCAGTGATGAATAAAGTTGGAAAGCTGAAATATCTTTTCCCACTTAAAGATAGCCAGACTACCAAATATGAGTGGCTAATAATGTGTATTAGCCTTAGAAGCAGAGAAAGAGCAGCAGAATGGTACTTTTTTTATATAAGAGAAAGGAAAGGAAGAAGAAAAAAATCGTTGAAAAGAAAAGAAAACAAAGAAGAAAGAAGGAGGCCAAAAGCAAACCTTTGTTAAAACAACAGGAAGCCCAGCAGGTAAAAACTGTCTCCAGTGCCATTTTAATCACTTGTTAACACCCAACCCCATCCACCTCCACCCGCCAAACACACGCAAGTAAGCATGTTGAAGCCTTGATGGACTATGAAACAAGGCAATTTGATCCAGTGAGTAGAAAATAGAGAACAATTACACTGAGATGGAAAAAAACTAAATAATATACAAGAGGAAAAAGAAGGCTATCAGTCTCCCACAAGCAGCTGTAGACAAGACCATGTTTTTGGGGAGCAAATGGAATATTCTCCCTAAAAAAAAGTAGTTTAGAGATTTGATACCTCGCATTCATTTAGATATTTGAGCATTCAACTGTGAAAGATGTTTTCTTTGGTGAGTTTAGAACCCACATCTCATATCTAGGGACCGCATGTTTGTTTGTGTTCGTGAGTGCATTCTTGAGATATTCAGTCTTTTCAAACAGAAAAAAAATGTATCATAAATTATTTTTTCCCCTTCCAAAAGGTTTGCTTTTATCTCCACATGACAGCAGAATTGGCTGAAGACTCACAGAATCATCGGTAAACTTCCAAATCCCCAAGTCTGTCGCCATTATTTGTCTAGACTTTAATGCTTCTTCAGTAGTCTCTAGGATCCGTTAAAACTATGCAGAGGAATAACATAAGCAGGGAATGTTTTTCTTTCTTTGTGCTGCCTGCTTAGAAAAAAAAACTTTAGGTTGTGATTTCTTGACTTGAGGGCCGCATTTTGCTCAAATGGTCCAGGGATTCATTTTGCAGCTGGCTTATGTAAAAGCATTCCTTTTTCATGCAGAATTACACAAGTCTCAATTTAAATGGAAAAATCCAACCAAAAAACACACACATGTATATATATATATATATATATATATATATATATATATATATATATATATATATATATATATAGAGAGAGAGAGAGAGAGAGAGAGAGAGGTGTTTTTTAAGCACAATAAGACGATGCATTAGAAAAAAACTGAAACAGAAAGTGAGGGGATAAAAATCCAAATGACAACAAAAGAATCTCGTAAGCACACAGAAAGCCCCGATACTTCAATGTCCCTCCCAGTATTGCATATGTAGCACATGACAGGTTGGATTCTTTTGAGTGGCTGTGTGAGTCAGAAGTGACAGCTCAGGGAGCATGTTAAGTCAGAAACCAGTAGCCTGTCAGACACTGTCTCTGTGTGACTATAACAATGTGACCGGGCATGAGAATAGGCTCCATGTCTCATAGTATGCAAAATGTTTCTGTCGGTTTCAGCATGAGCGGGCGTATTCTACACTGTGTGTGTGTGTGTGTGTGTGTGTATGTGTGTGAGTAAATCTGTCTCCTGGTTCTCCCCACAGGCTGTGGAGAGGATGAAAAAGATTTAATACTTCTGCCAAGGTGATGCCCTACAGTGCTGCCTGTCTTGCACACACACACACACACACACACACACACACACTCTCACTCGAGGGGTTTAGTTAACCTCCTCTAGTGTCAGTGTACAACAGTCCACTGGCATGTCTGGCAGTTCTCTAAGAAACCAACAAATGGCACAGATGTACGTTCAGGTGCACGTGTGTGGTATATACAAAGTGACAAAGCGCATTTCCATTGCTGGATCCCCCCCCCCCCAACGCCTGACACATTCCACCTCACACTCCTCATGGATGAAAAAGAAAAAAACATTTTGACAGATATTTTTAGTTGGCGTGGTCAGCAGACATTTTTTTCCCCCGCTCAACCTTAGGGCATTCCTTCTGCAACTGACATCGACCTCTCTTTTTTTTCCACATTTTCACCACACTTCTTCCTCTTTACTCTCTGTTATCATATCCCCCTCTCTGACCTACCCTTCTGTGGGTTTTTTTTGTGTGTTTTGGATACTCATTCCTTGTTCTACTACACATTTTATTCATTTATCCTAAACCAAAAAGCCGACTGAGAGAGATGAATAGTTTCATAGGTAAATTCTACCCAATCATCTGCACACAAGCTGAAGGGATTAAGGAACCTCCTGCAGTAAGAACACATAGCCAACCAGCTGTGAGGTTCGGTATCGTACCTCTCTCTGGCATTGTCGCAGTGGCTGCAGCTTTGGCGATTCTTACATGTTTGCAGCCAAAAATGAAAAAAAAAACAGGAGAACTTCCTCCACATTACAGAATTTTGAATCACTGTCATGTAGATAACTGAATAGGACCGATGTTTTGACAAAAAATGAAAGCATGCCATCAAAATGATCTGACAAGAAAGAACGATGTCCTAGTCCACCTGCATAATACATGGATTCTATCTATCGACAGACATATAATGTACAACTCTGCACTGGGTCAGGGAGAATGATAATTAGATCCATATTTGAATTCATATGAAATAATGTTTAAACATGAGCACAATGCAAACTTTATATTTAGGCTATATATGTATACATATGTATATGTAATATATATATAATATAATATATAATATACATACACACACACACAATTCGCAAAATGTATTGTTTTGTTTGCATTCATACTATCTATCTATCTATCTATCTATCTATCTATCTATCTATCTATCTA